>JASANF010014138.1:0-45416 GCA_030248245.1 Trissonchulus sp. WLG1_4
ATCCAATAGACCCTTGGACAAATTTATTTGCCCAATGTTAGCTAATCAAAACAAACGGGTATGCAACCTATGCTTGATTGATTGATTTATTTAGAACGAAAATAACAAAAAAACAAGTAATGTTCATTTTATGGACATTATGTACATTTTATGGACACAAAGGGTGGATTTTTAAAAACCACAGTGGTTTTAAAAACCTGTGTTTTGTTCTGCTGAAATGTTTATTGATGCTATTGACATAAACTTGTCTTGACTGTTAAAGTTGGCTTAATTTGAAAACGACGAGAGGTCTTAATGTATCTTTGTTCAGTCGAATAAAGTCTAAAACAGTTGACATTTTACATCATGGATCTTCAGTATGAAACTATTCCGAAACAATTTATTCTTCTGTTTCTAGCATGTCAACCGTAACGACATTTTTCCACTTGCTGAGAAAAAACAGTAAGCGGTTTTTGCAACCAGTGAACCAAAAAACCCATGGCAATAAAGCATACCAAGGGCATTCCACTTTTTTCGTACACTACCATGACGACCAGGTGTCAGAAATAAAAAATGGAATTATAGTTATTGATAATTACATGTTTATGTATTTAAATATACTTACCTGGTGACGTAAATTTAAGGTTTTAGGTAAGCTTTCATTGCCATTGTCACTGGGTGTTAAACTGTTTCTTATGCATAAATCAGCCATCATTTTAAAAAATTGCCATATTTAAAACTTTCTATCATATTTGATGATTAAGTAACGATAGTATTTAATGTATTTAAGTATTTAATGATTAAGTAATGTTGTATTTGTAAATACGGCCTATGAGACTTGGGGGCTGTGTTGTAGTGGTAACACTCTTGTCGCCGGTGCGAGCGGCCCGGGTTCAATTCCAGGCGCCTCTATTTATTTATTTCAAAATTGGGGCACGCCTTTTCTGTTCTACAGTCGAAGTTGAAGTATCAGTAGCATCTTCCGTGAAATGCATAAAGGCAGTCTTAACTCATTCTTGCTAAACGTAGCGTAAGGGCAGCATTACAAACTATGTAAAACTTGTAGCAATTTTTGTTTCAATATTCTATTTTACTGAAATATCTATGTAGCTTGTCAGTATAACTTACAGATTGCTTCGGTAGGACATTTTTCTTTCTATTACTTCTATTTATGTCCAATTCCAACAAAATGCTTGTGTTTCGTAGATTTATTTTCTCAAAAAATCAGAAAACACATCTTCACATTATAGTTTTTCTATTTAGTTTTTCTATTTAAGTTTTTTTGGTTTTCTATGTTTTAGACGTTTCTAATGTTTAAAGCTTCTTCTTCATTAGCGGCAATTATCCTTAAAGTTGAACTTTATATCATAAAAGTCAGTCACCATTGGTTCGCATCGTAGTTCCGCAAGACATATTCGGAATTCTTTGTACAGGTGACATTGTCCCGTAATTCTAGTCGGCCAATCGATATATAGGGTTTCAAAACACATATGAGCGCAGACCGATGCAAAATTTTTTTCCGAACCAGGACAATATTTGGCTGGCGACGAGTAATTTTGTCTCAAAAGCACTAATGACTTCAAACTTGCCCTTTTGAACTCCGACCTCACGCACCTTTTGTAGCAGTCGATTTCTCTGATAAGATCCAGACAAGTCGTTTCCGGAATCGTTCCCGACTTTGTAGAATGACTTTTGTTGCAATTTTTGATACATTTGGATTCTCGACTTTCAGCAATCAGCAGTAGTGCGTTTAGTGTCAGAATGAGACAGTAGAATTTCATTTTTGGATCAACACAGCACTATCTAGAGACATAAATTATAAAACCTGTTCACCTCTGTCTATACATGCATCTATGGCTTTACTATAGCTTTATGAGTAACAATAAACAAACATATGTACAACACATTGCTAGTGGCACTGTAAAATCATTCTTAATGAGGATTATCTTGGTTAAGGGTAAGCATGTAAGGGTAATCATGTAATTAAAAAAATTAAGTTGTTATTGTAATTAAACAGCTAAAATTATTTGTCTTATAAACTCAATTCTCAGTGTGAACATGAGATTTCATAGCAATAACTATCCATACAAAATACTAAACTAAATCTGCTCTTTATATTACAAAGTATGACTTACATGCAGTTATGTTTTTCCTGAATACGTTGTTTTCACGAATAGCGTCTTAGCTTTTGGCGTATTTAATCTTAAGACTAAACTAAAGCTTTATGAACGAAAGCAATACCAGAATCAGACTTGGTTTTACTGACAATGGGATCTATTGTTTCTGTCCAATAAATCGGTGAAATCGTTTCCATTTTTTGCTATTTCTCATTAATGCGATCTGTTGTTTTTGACAAAAAGATATTCGATTCTTTTGTGGACAGCAAGTAAACAATAAGAAACACCACTTTAATGTTTTTGGTGCTGGCAGTTTCTGCTGTACAGGGGCTGTCAGAGATTTTCTTTGCAGATAGTTGAAAATAACGTGTTTCAAGTCTGACTTGTCGTTTAGTAGTTTAATGAATACGATATACGGTATATAATATAATATACGGTATATACTATCGATATACGGTATACGATATACGGTATATAATATAATATACGGTATATACTATCGATATACGGTATATAATATCGATATATTAATCGATATACGGTTTATCGATAAACAAATAGTAAATAAGTACTGACTAATTTTACCAATAGCTGTGATTAGTTATGTTTGATTCCAATGTTATAGGTGTGAAGTGACTGATATCGTTTCGCTAAAACAAATACATTAAGAATTACCTAAAAAATAGAAAAATATATACATACACAGATTGACGAGTAAGTACATATTAGTTACATAAATAAATACGTAAATAATAAATAATACATATTTCTGAACTAAAAACTGGAGAAGTAAAGCAATGTTTAAGACATTATTGCACTGGAACCCGTCAAATCAGTTTGCCATCATTTATATATATATTATCATAGATTTTAATGCGCTGGTCAGACATTGATGAGGGTAAACAAACGTATCTTCAGTGAAACTACCGTCAATGCGTATGAATTCAGATGTAACAAGGCATTGTCAAACGAAAGTTTTGGGGCACGTAGATTCAAAGCTTGGGATCATTTTCCCCCCAAAGTTCGGAAAAAATCGGGCATAAAAACAAACCGCTCTGCAAAATCAATTTAAGGTGGTAATTGCGTTTTTAGGTATTTTTTTGGACAGCCATGGCTCAGCGTTTAAAAATTTTAAAGTTTACAAAGGAAAGGTCCTTTCCAAAATATTAGGATTTTTTACAAAAGGTTTGCGCCACAGCTCTGAAGCATACGATTACCTGTTGGGCCTGAAAGTTGGTAAGATTTTTGACATGACAGACATTTTTCCCACTTTTTTACTAACTAGTCAATTTACTGAGAAAATAGCTTAAAAACAAAGGCACCGAAAATGTAACATATTTTCTTGTAATTAAAGCCCGCTAAAATTGTTCACAGGTTAAATTTCGCAAAAGTTAGATACATGCCTGGGAATCTTGACCTTTACACTAATGCGCAAAAATATCATGCTCAGGCTTTATTGTAACTTGAGTTCTGTGGGCGCAAAGTTTAAATGAACATCACAAAATCCTCGAAAACGCAACTATTAACTTGGGCAAAAAAGTCAACCCATCTTCATTTAAGTTATGTAATGTTACAGTTAAAGTAAGACCTCTAACTTTTTTTGGAGTTAGAGTTAAACTTAAAGTAAGACCCCTAACTTTTTTAATTTCAGTTAAAGTTAAAGTTTAACTTTTTTGCCCTACTATTAACACCTTAAGGGGGTAGTGTCGCGAAAGCAGTCGATTTTGCGCGACTATAAAACTTTTTCAGTGAAAGATAGGTCATTGTTCTTTATATATTCTAAAAACATGTTTCAAGGCAAATAATTTAGTTAAGTTTCAGCAAAATTGATGCAGCGTACAGTTAGCAGTGAAGTCGCAAAATCGGAAAACTGACGTTTTGAAAACTTATCCACATTCGATAATTTCGTCACAATTATAAAACTTTTTGTTTAAATTGTTTTCACAGACTAAAAGCACATATGCTCTAGTTCATGCACACAAAATTTAGTGCAAATTGCTTGAGTGGTTGCGGAGTAATACCTGTTTGAACTGTGAAACTGTGCGTAAACTGTAAAGTACTCACACCAATAATGATAAATTGCAAAAAATCTAGAAGCTTATTTTGAAATCTAAAGAAAAACGAAGCTTTATTTTTCATTTTCCTTATTTGTGGCAAAAATTTGTGCGTCAAAACGTTACATGTACTTCACAAGCTGGCCAATCTGATATCTGGCTTGATTTTTTGAACTTTTATGCCTCCATTGTGTGATGTCTGGCTTACAAATGGTGATCGGTTCAAAATATTGGTAGATATTGGTAGTCTAGTGTCTGGTAGTATTTATTTGACATCATATAGCATTTTTCTAGTATCTCAGTGAACGTACAATTTCACAGCAAAAAGCTCTCCTTTTGCAACCTATGAGCAAAACTGCTTCGGCGACACTGCCACTTTAAATGATAGTCCTGCTAAAAATGCTTTGAAGTTAGTCTTGAGTAGTTGTTATGGCAGCCTATTAGCGTATTAGCTTAGTTGTAGCTGCTACCCGTATTGCAGTAAAACGTATGGCGCTGCTGCGGCTACTATTTATTTTCTTTGTAAATACAAATATGTGAATCTAAGTCTTCAAAATAATTCATCGAAATCATCAACATATTTCACGCTCGGCTGTTTTTTGGGGTGAAACCATTCACCTGAAACCATTACCTTTGTGTTGTTGATTTAACGATCAGTTTTTTGTGTGGTTACGCACATTTAGTTAACCAATCATATAGTTTAGCTTTCTTTTAGAACTTATCCGATTTAGCGCACCTTGAAAGGTTTGACGCCATCCGCCTACATACGCTTAACTTTTTTTGGTACAAAACAGTATATTTCACAAATACAGAACTATATACGTAAGTTGCTTGTATTTTGCAGATAGACTATGTATATATCGATCGTCTGATCAGAAATGGCTGAACCCTTGAGACAAAACTGGTGGCGTGATTATAGCGGCTATTCGCTGTACTCTTGATGCTTGCAATTGGTTATTTTTGAAATGAAATAGAGTGTTTCTTTTTGTCTCAGGGTCCAGAGTCATTTTTGGTCAAACTTTAGTCTACATAGTTACAGTACCGATCAGAATTAACTACCTATGATCTGCAGTCAGCGTCACTGATCGAGCCGTAGTCAGTGACGCTCTTTCTCGATCAGTGACGCTGACAGCAGCATCATAGGTAGTCAATTCTGATCGGTACTATATATTGTCGTTTCCATTAGTGATGATTATGCATATGTCGTCTGCAGTTGATGTGATGTAGAATTATGCTACATTGTACTTTTTTACATATACTTGCCGATATCAACATAGCTAAACTACCAGTGAAAATACAGCTTAACCATCAGTTTTAGTTTACTGATGAACTATTTTTGTTTCCCACATATTTTTTCGTTGTTTTTTGCAGTTTAGTTTTTCAAAATATTATTTCCAGTTGTTTTTGCAGCTTGCTGTCGTAGAAACATGAAATATCATAACCTCATCATTCATCTGTTTTCATCGGCCCTAATGGTTGCAAGCCTAGATTTGAAGTGTAGCAAAAAGTGCCACAATAAGTATTTTCAAGCCACCCGGCTCGACAAAATCAAAGCTTATTGCGCCGCCATAAACGATGGAAAAAGTTGTTTCGAAAAATGTGGAGATAATTGGCTTTTGGAGTTCAAAAAGTACGAATACCGGGTCAAAAACCATGCTTGTTTCTACGACGTCCGTTTTGTTCATTGCAACCAATGTCCAGTGGAGAAACCGGTTGAAATTGAAAAGGCCGAAAACGACTGTTTCAGTCAATGCGCGAAATTGCCAAAAGTTGGAGCGGAAATTTGCCCTCAGGCGGAAGGAGATGCTCACTGTTACTTGAAATGTGTCGACAACGAAGAGGATAAAACGGTATTGCTATCCCTGATTGGCTTGCGAAGCGATGAAAACGGAACACGCGTAAATACCGCATGTTCACAGACGAAACCAAGTTTTATAAATCAAGAAACGGCCGAATCATATCATGCCTTGGCTTGCATAAATTCGCACTACGACGGCAACCTACCAGAGAAAATCGCCGACTGCAAGAAGTACGAAGAGTTTCGAAAGTGTCTGAAGGAAATGAGTGACACCGGAAAACTGGTCGACTATTACGATGCTGTGTTTGAACAGGAGTTTAAGAAGAAATGCAAAATAAACACAGCCATAAAACTAGGAATACTTGAACAAAACAACAATACCAAAGACACATAGTCCTATGACGAAACATGTATTATTTTACTGTCTGGGAATAAATAAAGAGGCTTGCCAGTGCTAGTCCTTTTTTAGTTATCAATATGTTCAAATAGCACCTTGCAGTTTCTCGCATGCAATAAATTATAAGGACTATCACAGTAATATATAGGTAGCTTGATCTTCTGTATTGATGACAATTTGTGTGAGAATAAGTTCCGAATTTTCAAATCTGTTTCGATTGGAGCGTGAAACTCCGGACCACTTACAGTTCTGTAAATCCGAAGTTGTGTTAATAATGTCATAAACTACCCAGTACCGATCACAGGAATCTTAAAGTTGTCCGGTTCAGCTAGTGTCCTTGAAGTTTTAGCATAATTTTTATGTCGTTAAGGGATGTAGATTTTGTGCTACTGTAGGACTCAATTTTCTGAGCAAGACGATTGTCAATTTTAACGATCAGTTTTTTGTGGTTGGCAATCAAAAGGTCTAAGGTCAAAAGGTGTAAACACCGAGAAAAATCAACCTCTGCAATTCGTGCATTCTCTGAACGGATAGTTTGCGCTAAGATAGATGGGTCTAGTGATGGTGATGCTTTGTTCGAACCAGGCGGCATCGATGATGCAAGTGTTTCGATTAGCATGAGCGATGCTCTATGGCTTCTAAAAGCTTAGTCAGTCCTAAGGCCAGTATATGTTACGTGAGCATAGCTAATTTTGGTTATAGCACAGAGAAGCTGTATGATGGTACTACACTAGGCAGCATAGATCTGGACATCGACGTAGGTCAGCAGCTTGGGGATCGTAGCTATGTAGCATGCTCGGTGGAAACGGAAGGTATGCGCGCCCGAAGTCCTATCAAACGTAGACCTGTCCGGTAGTTGCGTCACAGAAGAACAGAAAGAGCAGCTATTGAAAGTTATTATATCGTAATTTTGCGGCTGAACGGACATGTACCGTATTTCCTCGAATAAAGCCCCGGGGGCTTTATTGTTTCGTGAAGGTCCAAACGGAGGCTTTATTCAAGGCGGGGGCTTTATTCAAGGCAGGGGCTTTATTTTTCCGTGAAGGTCCAAACGGGGGTTTTATTCAAGGCGGGGGCCTTATTTCTTGGCAAAGTTTGTCTGACCAGATGGGTGCAGTTGCTCAAACCAGTCAAGTGGTTACAAATGGTTGCCGACGTAGGCAGAGGACCCTCTGCTCTACATTGGCAGAGGACGCTCTACTCTAGGTGGATGACGCTCTACTCTACATAGGTGGACGACCCTATATTTTAGGTGTAGGACCCTTTATTCTAGGTAGCGGATCCTCTATTCTAGGTTAAGGACCCTCTATTCTAGATAGAGGACCCTCCATTCTAGGCAGAGGACCCTCTATTTTAGGCAGAAAACCCTCTGAAGACAGAGAATCCAATGCTAGGCGAGAATTATCCATTCTTGGCAAAGGAATAAAAGACACTTTGGTCTAGCTCGAGGACTCTTTAGTCTACGCAGTGGAACCTATATTTTATGCAGAGAATCCTGTATTCTAGGCAGAGGACCCTCCATTCTCAGCAAACAATCCTCCATTCTTGGCAGACAACCCTGTACTGTAACAGCCGTAGTCCAATGCAAAAATGGACCTCGGATTCACGCAACCAAACAACTGCAGCTCTTTTAAAATCTTACAATATTGTACATAGCAATTATTGTAACGTTGGTAAAATTTCCATTTGTTACAATTCTAAGACTTGTACTTGAGCAACAGGGCCCAGGCGTTAGCTAAAATAATTACCCACACTCACAGATGTAGGTATGTACATGCGGGAATCTGGGGGGGGGCAAGCCCCCCCAGATTTGAAATTTCAGGACAAGCACCAATCCTTGATGCTGAAAAAAGGTACCCGAAAACTCGAAAATCGCCCCAGATCGTTGTAAAATCTAAAATGTTTCAACAATGAACACAAAGCGAAAAAATCGCTAGAAATATTAAAATTTTGCAAAATATTTACAATTGGAAATATTACAATTTACAATTACAATATTACAAAATATTGGAAATTTTTTCGATGTTAGTTCAAGCCCCCGGAATGTCGGGACTAGCCCCATTTAAAATTTTGAAAAATCCGTGACAAGCTGTGACCCTGTGCACATGTATGCCTATGCTGCACTACTGCAATCTTTTAACATGGATGAAAAACAGGCGTAAGCTATGTAGGCATCGGTCTTAAAGAAGTAAAATTTTAACTTATCAACTGGCTACAACGGGTTCCGTTCCGACCTAGGCATATGACCCTCTATTCTAGAAAGCGGTCCCTCTATTTTAGACAAAGGACCCTGTATTTTAGATAGAGAACCGTCTATTTTAAACAGAAGACCCACTACAGGCAATTGGCCCTGTGTTTTGAAAAAACCCTGAGGAAGTAGGAAACCTAGTTTTCTAGGTCTAGCACCGATTTGCATACCGCAACGGTTTGCAAGCTAAGCCAACAGTCCCGGTTCGCAAACTTTTTAGTGAGGGTCCAAGTTTTGTAAGGGGCCGGTTCTCAAAATCTGAGTGGTGGTTCGCAGACTCCAGTTTAGCTTAATCTAACAGGCGGCCAAAAACGCAAACACACGCACAGAAAACATCATCGAATAATGACACAGAGATTAAGACAAAGGAGTTACGTATCATTATCAAAGCATAATTAGACTGTAAGTTTACTAGGGGGCACCCTTGTCGTTTCATCTTTTCCGAAAGTCCCATTTTTTGGTTTACGTCTACATGACTTGGGTCCCATGGGGTCAGGGGATTACCAAGATGGCCTTGCAAAGTTGCAAGTACAGTACTACAACCATTTAAACTTACCTTATCCACCAAACCTTATGACGACGTCTGTAACACGCTTGAAAATCGTCCCCCTTTTCGTGCTAACAAGAAAATAAGAAACCGGAAAAATGAACACAATGGGTTGCACCCCTACTTTGTGGGGGTCGGCAACCCAACAGTGTCGTAATTGTATAGTAACTTATATACAGCAGCAATAACGGTCGGCGCGCAATAATAACTAATAACTAACCACTAGCAAACATGGCAACACGAACGGCACATGCAAATGTGCTTGCGTACGTATCACAGCCTGCGTTACGGGGTGCTTTATTCGAGGACGATTTGATTAAAACCCCCGGGGGCTTTATTCAAGGACGTTTTGAATAAAGCCCCCGGGGGTTTTATTCAAGGCGGGGGCTTTATAATTTCGTGAGTGGCTTGACGGGGGCTTTATTCGAGACAGGGGTTTTATTCAAGACAGGGGCTTTATTCTACGTAATACGGTAAGTATTAATCGACCAACTGGTTTTTTCACAACATGCCACTGACTTTGATACCCTCCGCGGGTTTTTTTACATATATTTTGCTGGCTGAACGGACAAACGGCTGTAAATATGAATCGACCATAAACTGACTTATATGACAAATAGTTGTTGATGCATGAGCGAACAACACTTTTGAATCCAGAAGTGTACATATGTAGGTAGTCCAGAAAACTGATCGCCATAAGAAAATATGGAATGCCCTTAACATGGCTTTTTTAACTATTGGTTTTGTGCGGTTCATTGGTTGCAAAAACCGCTGTACTGTTTAATTATCTCAGCAACTGAAAAAATCGTTACGGTTGACATACTAGAAACAGGAATCAATTATTGGAAAAAGATTGTATTGTTTTGGATTATTTGTATAGCGAGAGTTCATTATGTAAAATTCCGACAGTTTTATGCTTTAAGGTGATAGTTACGTTTACGTTATAACTAGCTATAACTTATAATTGACTCAATAAAATTAGTAGCTGTCTTTTCCACGTTAAAGAACTTGACTAAAACTACACTTATGCACATTATTAAGCTTAAATCTGTAACAAGCTAGTCAGCAGACGGTAACGAGCGCATGTAAGCGGAATCGAAATAGCTATTTGCGCTATCTGAGCTATAAGCGCTATTGAAGGTGCTATAGGTATGCGCTATTTTTTTGATTATGGGTGAAATTTCCACAGAAAAACGGCCAGGAGGAATCGAATCACCCATCGCTAGTTTCCTATTTTAGTTTCTTATTATTTTGTACTATCGGCTAACTTATTAGCTAGCGCCTAAATAGCGCAAATAGCACCCTCAGGTGCTATAAGAGCTATCCAAAATTAGCATCACTATCCAAAGTTCCACATATTTGTTAAATTAACAATAAGGTTAACACCAATAGGCCGACGTAGCTAAGTTGGTAGAGCTTAACGCTAGGAAACTCGCAATGGGTGGTTCGAATCGATCCCCCCTGATTTTTATGTAAATGTTTCACCCATATATAACCCTTTCCCGCTTACTGTTACATAAGAGTAAAAATTGCACTAGTGAAAAGTATCTAACTATGTTACACTAGTGAAAAGTGTCGGCTTTATGTTTCACAGAATCGGTTACTTCACGAAGATGCTTTAGGTATCCGAGTGAAGCGAGCCGGTGGCCGAGTGGCTAGGCGTGACAGTCCTGCCACAAAGCTGTTCTTGTGACGCAGGCTCCGTCTGTGGTGTCGAATCAAAACCCAGCCAATGACTGGACTTCATTTTTGACCTTTCATGCAGCAAAGGGTTAAAGGATTCCCGTGTCCCCCTTTGCCGCATTGCACTTTTGAACTGTCATGCAGAGATGAAAAAATAGCGCATATAGCACCTTCGATAGCACTTACAGCGCAAATAGCGCATATAGCGCCTTCGATAGCGCTTTTACCGCAAATATCACAATAGCACTCGCAAAAAGCACTGTAGGGGCCTAATTCTTACTCAGCAGAAGTGCTTGTTGTCTGTGTTTGGCAGTTAATAGTTGATGTGTCAGTCAAATTAGGCCCCTCCCTACCACTGGTTGGGTAACTTAGAAATTGAAGTTTCTTTATTCTTTTGGTCCAGTGCGATTTTTTAAGTCGAAAAAGTCTATTGTCTTGCATCGGGCTAAAAATTGTCAAAACATTGTAAGGCGCAACTTAGTAAATTATGCCAAGATTTTTTCACACAATTAACCGTTGTGGGAAACCAATTCTTTCATAAGTTGATGTTTAGAAGCGAAAACAACATTAAAAAATGTGCAAAATTTTGCATAGTTTGCATTTTTAAGCAAAATTAGCTTCAGAATATAATTTTTTAACTATTTCTGCACCTAACAGAACAAGGTTTGATGCCGTTTGGTACGGAACATTGTTTTGGCAACATTTGTGCCAGATTAGAGTCAAGTTTTTACTCTAAAAGCTTGGATCTGAGTAAGAACTCGTCTTAAGTCAATTGTCACGTAACATTACCACTCTCTTCGGATATAATTCTTTTTGTAACTCGATTCTGTGTTTCCATAAAGTGCAATAACCAGACTTATACTGCACTCAGCAGCGTGCACTTATACTCCACGCTTCACGTCACAGTACGTCACAGTGCACAGCCAGAGTTGGAATGGATTTACAAGTAGTTGTAGCACTGGTGGTTGTGCTAAAAGTAATTGATACGCCTGTGTGAAACTCTCGTGCAGGTGTACTCGTGCGCTTTGCGTACACTCGCTCGTACACTCGGAGGTTCAAGGCCTATGCACACGAGGGCGTATGAGCGGGCGCATGAGAGGGCGCATTAGCGGGCGCATGAGAGGGCACATGAGCGGGCGCATGAGCGGGCGCATGAGCGGGCGCATTCTATTTTCACACTGCCTGCTGCATTATTTCACACAATGCAGTAATTGTGCATGTGCGCCATAGAAGCACATAGGGGGGGGGGGGTACGCCATGGAGCAAAATGCGCCCTCGTGTGAATAGGCCTTCACAGAAACATGCGTATAAATCACTTATAGCACGCCAACCAGTGCCATAACCAATACTTATATCATACCTGCCTTGAAAAAAACAGTGCAATAACTAACGCCAATAACTAAGTGCACGCTGCTAGATTCACAGCGTGCATTAGTTATTGCACTGCTGTAGGCGTGCATCTTAGTTATTGACTTATTGCACTGTATATTTCAAGACAGGCATTTCTGTTGCATGTTCAGCTGGATTGTGTTCCAGTGAGTGAAAATGAAATTCTACTGCCTCATTCTTCCTCTGTTATCGTTGCTGCTGATAGTTGCTGGCGAAAAATCGGAATGCGTCAAAAAGTGCGACAGCCAATTTTTCAAGGTTACTAGCGATCACAACATGCTGAAAAAACTATGTAGCGCGCTGATGCTAGCAAACTTTGTTATAAAAGGTGCGGAGGAGCCGACTGGAAACTTCAGTTCAAAAAGTATGAATACAGAGTGAAAACACAAGCCTGCGACAATGGAATAACTTATTCCGGCAGGTGCCAGGGTTGTCCTCCTGTGGAACCCGTGGAGATAAAAAACGCCGAGAAGGCCTGTTTCCAGAGATGTGCAGCATTGCCCCAGCACAAGAGGGTTTTTGCATCAATGCTTAATGAGATGCACTTTGTTACATGGACAGTGTGGATAAAGAGTGGGATAAGAAGATGTTGCTGTCACTGGTTGGTTTGCGAAAATTTGGAGAAGAGGGTATACTAGAAATTCAGAAATGCATTCACACTAACCCGAGTTTCAAAGGCACGGAAACTTTTGGGTCATCTGCTGCCCTGAGGTGAATAAATGAAAAATTCGACGGAAAATTGCCAGCTCAGGCCGGCGCTAACTGTAACCAATACAGAGCGTTTCGGAAATGTCTGCGGTATGCAGATGGTGTAACTGATGTGGTGACGGAATTTTACGATGCTATTTTGGATTTCCAGAAAAAATGCCGAACTTGACGACAAGCTAGAGCTGAGAACACATGAATGAAGATAAAAAACATTTACAGCAACTAACAAATAGATGGTTGATATACTCTTTTTTCACTTTGAGGGAATACAAGATGAAAAAATGTTAGTGTTGCTTGGTGTTTGAAGAAAATAATTCGTAGAATTGAACACTACACTTTGTACTACCACAGCAAACTTGTTTGATATTGTCAATTATGATGTAATTAAGTAGTTTTTTTGGCTATCATCTCTATCCAGTAGACAGGGTCCAGCAAACTGGACATCTAAGGGTCGATAGGGTCGAT
Source organism: Trissonchulus sp. WLG1_4 (assembly GCA_030248245.1). Taxonomy (NCBI): domain Eukaryota; kingdom Metazoa; phylum Nematoda; class Enoplea; order Enoplida; family Ironidae; genus Trissonchulus; species Trissonchulus sp. WLG1_4. The sequence goes on from JASANF010014138.1 coordinate 13,386, forward strand.
TTAGGCTCGATTCATACATTCGTCCGTATGTCCGTTCAGCCTACAGAATGAGGTCACTAGCAGCCTAGTGCATTGGATCAGCCAGCGCCTTTGACATCATTATTTCGTCATTTTGTCGGCAGAACGGACATACGGACGAAAGCATGAATCGAGCCTTATACTTACAGCTGTAGGTACATATGTCTGCTCAGAGTTCAGACGGCAAAATTACGAAATATGCTCACAATTTGATCTAAAACACTTGCTGTCGTGAGTATTTCGGATAAATTTCGATAAAATTTCGGTAAAATCAGTTTAATATAAAAGGGTACGTTGATGTTGTACCGGAGATTAAGCTGGCAAGAACATTACACATGATGTACACAAATTTCGATCGGCTTTCGCGAAGCAGTGAGTTTTGGGTAATTTTTTTGTGTACATACTAAGCTTACCCCCAAACTTTTTTACACAAACAATTCCTTCATTCGCATTTTTTTTGCGTGCATGCTTAACGGTCGGGAGATGAATAAGGAGAAGTATGAATGGTATATGATTTAGTGCAAAATGAAAGTGAAAGTCTGCATTAAATTATCATCATTTTAATGATATGTTTATTTAATTAATATTTAAGTAATAACTATTAGTATTTAATTAACTTTTCCGACCGAACGCGCATGCAATTTTGCATCAATAAACCCTGGTAAAAAAATTAATTTTTGATTAAATTTACTTAATTAACATAAATTAATGTAACGAAAAGAAACTTTATTCTTTTCAATGAATACCATTTCTCTATTATATTCAAATATTTTGTTTCAGTAAACTATGCATTATTTTTTTGAAAAAATCCTATACAATCGAACAAATTCGCCCACTGTTCTATAAGTATAGCAGTTTCATTAAGGCCAGTGATTTGATTTGATTTGATTTGACTTGAATCGGTTAATTTCTCCAACGAAGCAAATAATGTTTCAAAAAGCATTCGTCATTGCCTGTTTTCTGCTAAGCCTGCAGTCAGTCAAAGCACGTCCTCCAAATGTATTTTGCATCATGAAGTGTTTTTCCAGGATGGTTAGTCCACCGAAAATTGGGCATGACAAGGAATATCTTTGCCAGACTCTGCCTGAAGTGAAAAACTGTCTAGCCAACTGCGACGAACCTGGAAACGAATATGACAGGTATCGTGATGTTGTTCGCAGTATTGTGTGTGAGCCTCCAACACCTTCTGCCTGCGACTCTGTTTGTAGCGAAGGAAACCCAGAGACAATAAAAGAAAAACGAAAATAACATAAAAACATTGGTTGAAATGAATTTATCTTAACTTGAGTGAAATTGGCTTTGAACTCCGGTTATTAAATATTATTATATTTCACTTATCGTAAGTTTGGGATTGTGGCATTCAAAGGGTACATTCATTCTTAGAGCCGTATGTCCATTCAGCCGACAAAATTACGAAATAATGACGTCACAGGAGCTGGCGATCTCTGCACTAGGCGGCTTGTGACGTCATTCTGCAATTCTTAAGTTTGGCAGGAAAGGGTATAATTATGACGCTATTATAAAACAACTTACGCAGGCCTCTTACCTTCATAGAATACAATATACTAAAACTACATTAGAAGCACTAGTGACAATATGATCGTTACTCATTTTCATATTTACAAACGTATGGTCACTAAGCACTAAGCAGGCAAAACTTTATCAAAAAAACTCAGTGCCGCGGTTCTCAATGGCACCTTCATGTGAAAGCAAGTGATTAAACTATCATAAGTATTTATTGTTGACCATGAGCTTATTTGTAGTAAACTCTCTGATTGTATATATTTCGCAGCCCTTTTCCATATATTTTTTGAAAAAAATCACCCGTTATCAGTGATTGTGTTATAAATTTGACTATCATGACAATAGCGTGAATACACTGACGCCACGGGTTCATTTGAACAGTTGAACCACTAGAAGACTTATTTGAAAGGCGCACGGTTTCACACATACTTACTAATTACCAGTTGCCTTTAGCAAAACAGTGATATAAGTTATGATATGGTTTTATAATTTAAACATTTACATGATTTAAAAAAAGATTTAGGGCTTGTGGAAATCGTACAACACTACTCTGATTTCACACTACTCTTTTGTACTACTAGTATTAGTACTGGAGGTTTATTCAGTTTGGAAGTGATTTTCTTGCATCTGTGATTTTCTCGCATCTGTTGATGTTTTCCCAATGTTTCCAAAAGCTGTCGTCTTTGCTTGTGTTCTGCTAAGCCTGCATTCAGCCAAGGCGCGTCCTCCAAATCCTAATTGCATCATGAAATGTTTGCCCAAAGTTGATCCTTCACGGATTGAACATGACAAAGAATATATTTGCTTGAGTCTGCCAGGAATAAAAAACTGTCTAGCCAACTGTGACAAACCTGAAAACGAAAATGACATCCATCGTACTTTTGTCCGCGATATTGTTTGTAAGCCTCCAACACCTTCTGCCTGTGACTCCATTTGCAGAAAAGATATAAAAGAAAAATAAAAAATAAAAAGAACAGAAGCAAAAACAGAGACAAAATAAAAATAAAAATAGGTAACAGAAGTATTGGCTGAAATGAATATTTCTTAACTCAAGTGAAATAATTGGTTTTGAATTCCTGTTATTAAATATTAATTTTCAGTTATCGTAAGTGTATGATGTGTTTTGCGCTTCGTTTATTTAACATGTTGCCGGTTTTTTTGAATTTTTGATTTATTCTTATTTGTGATTTTTATAACTTTTGTTAGAAACATCGCCTAGTGGTCATGCTTAGATGGATCGGTTCGTACTGACGCGAACTATGCATTTATGCAATAATATTCAGGACGTAAAAATACGTCCACGTCGCCAAAATTGTGGCATCACATCTAGAAAAGTGTCAGGACGTATTTTTACGTCCAACTTAGGGCACAGATCATGACGCAACAGCTGCTCCAAAAGTCGTGCAGGTGTCGCATTTTTAAGAATAGCTGTTTTGGAACTCCTGACAAGCAACAAAAGCAAGAGTAGGTGCATCCGTCAGATAACTAATATGCCACATTGGGACTTAAATGTCTGCATTTTACGGCCCACGGAATTGACACATTTGGGCCAATAGAACACTGTCATTAGTGCTGTTCTGTTCAAATCAATGCTGTGTTTATCGCTTGACTCCGCTGATACAATTTAATCGCTGCTACTGGTGGAAAATAGTGAACCAATATGATAGATGTCGACTCAAAATTTTATAAAAATTTTTTCAACAACCGCTATTGACTCGGAAAAAAAACTAGCAAATTATATACAATTTCCTCTCTCACAAATGCGAATAAAACTAAAGATGCAACGTTTGACTGTTTTATGTCAGTCACCCAGTCCACCCTCAGTATTTTTATTGCTGTGTTTTGCCATTTTAAATAGGATTGGGAGCTGTATTTCAGCCTATTTCTTCAGGAACTTATATAACTTACACGGATTTTTGGACGTATTAGTACGTCCAGGGCCCGATTTATCGAAACAACAAATGTTCGTCGTTGAAAATGTTTATCGTTGAAAATGCAAATGTTCGTCGTTGAAAAACAAATGTTCGTCGTTGAAAAACAAATGTTCGTCGTTGAAAGTTCGTCGTTGAAATTGTTCGTCGTTGAAAAATTTTTCAACGACGAGCTTTGGGTTTTTAGAACATTATGTTCTAAAAGACAAAAGCTCGTCGTTGAAAAAATTTTCAACGACGAACATTTCAACGGAGCTCAAGACATGCGTTGAAATGTTCGCCGTTGAAAATTTTTCAACGACGAACATTTGTTTTTCAACGACGAACATTTGTTTTTCAACGACGAACACTTGTTTTTCAACGACGAACATTTGTTTTTTCAACGACGAGAATTTTCAGCGACGAACATTTGCTTTTTCAACGACGAACATTTGTTTTTCAACGACGAACATTTGTTTTTCAACGACGAACATTTGTCCTATAATTACGTGTTATGTTCGTCGTTGAAAATGTTTCGATCAATCCAAAATTTTCAACGACGAACATTTTCAACGACGAACATTTTCAACGACGAACATTTTGCTTCGATAAATCAACCTGGTTGTGTTTTGTGATATTACAAAGGCCGTACTTTTACGTCCTAGACCGGCAACGTGTTGAAAGTTATAATGAGCAAAATATCCCAATTGTAAATGACAGTAATAGGCGACGTAACAAAAAATAGTATTACAAGATAAAATACATTATATATATAAACATAGTATACTGAAAGGCGTAAAGTAAAAGCTCTACAATTGACAAAATATTTTGATAATCTAATAATAAAATAAAATGATAATAAAATACAAGTATTTGCTGCGCAGCAGATTTTGTTTCACGGAGTGATATTATATCTTTCATACTTGGTGCCCGTTTTGCATTGGGCTTTGCTTGTTTATATCAAATTTGAACTTTTTATACAGTTTAATGTTTTTTTATGAAAGCAACGAATTTGATAATTTGATATAAAATATATGCATTATATCGTTTATGAGTTTCTGTTCAGTTTTGTTGTTTTTGTTTTTGTTCATTCTTTTGTTTTTAAATGCTTTGATTCGTTAAACAATCTCGAACATTAAAAAACAAGTCATAAATCCTTCCAAAACAGCAGAAGGTTATATTACATGAGATAAAACTACAACGCTAAAATCTGATAACTAGGACAATTTTTTATATCATATTTTTAAACTAAAATTAAGATATGAATTAATTTTATATAGAATTAATAGATAATTTTTAATTTTAATAAAACAAAATTTTAGAATTTTGAAAATAATTGAAGTATTGTAATTATAGTAATTATTATGTATAGTATATATTATAGTAATATATATTATAGTAATAGTAATTATTATAGTAATTAATCAAGTAATTATAGTATAATTGAAGTAGAAATAATAACAACAAAATATGTTGGAAACACACTGACACTATCGAAATAATTAAATCAATCGTCTTAAAACTAAGTGAACTGAGTAAGCCACAGCGCTTTTGCTATTTGCGCTAAGACGCCTTTTGTGAGTGCTATTTACGCTATTTGCGTTATAAGCGCTGTTTGCGCTTTAGTGCTTAAAGCAATTGCCATTAGCGCTATTTGCGCTACAAGCGCTACCGAAGGTACTATATGCCTTACATCATGAGCTATAGTGCCCAAAGGTAGTTGCTATTAACTCTATTAAGGGGGTAATTGCGTTTTTAGGTGTTTTTTTAAATCTACCATAACTGCACTTAACCTCAACAAAAACTAGAGCGGTCTTTTTTACATTCTTTTTTACACCTTCTAGCTTTAAAAAACTATATTTAAAAGCAGATTATCTTTTGCAATTTTACTGCTGCTATCATTTGAATACACCCCATCAGCGGTTTTTTTGACTAATTTTTGCGCCACAGTTATGAAACTCAAGATCAGCCAACAACTACTAAACTTTTTGCAGTTATGCATTGACATAATATCCCCACCTGTTTTTTTGATATAGTTGATAAGTCGTTTCTACGTTGAGAAAATGACATTTTCGTGCAAAAATCACGTAATTTGACTTTTCTCTAAAATTTTCAAAAGCCCATAACACCGACTCTACAAACTATTTTTAGAAAAGGAAAAAATGGTCAAAAACCACGAAAACGACATTACCCCCTTAAGCGCTAGTTTTAGTTTTTTTATATTTTATCATTCCTTCCGGAAACACGAGACATTATGTTTATTGCAATCAACTTACAATTCGATTTAAATTTAATTCTTGCTTATACTTTCCAAGCGTTCAAAATTTATTGTCTTTTACAATCCTTCCAATAAGCGGCGTCGTAGTAGTCTTTCACCAAATCTCCACACTTGTTGCTTTCTACCAGGCAACTATAAAAGTTATTTTCCTTCATGCAATTGAAAGTGTTGCGTTTAATATTTGACCCATGACACGAACTGATACATTCTGTCGTCAAGCTTTCAGTAAAATTGAAACTTGGCTCAGTATGCTTGCAGACATCGTAAATTCGCTTAGGCTTGTTTTTAGGTATTGTTGGTGTTGCCAAAATTCGCATGGCAACAAGCGTCACAATCGTTTCCTTGTCAACTTCATTGTCAAGACAACTCATGTAGCAAACGGCATCTCTTTCTGCAGCTAGACAAATATCGATGCTTGCTACAGTGTGCAACGCCGCGCAATCTTTGAAGCAAGCCTTGCGGTCTACGTTAAACACGGGCTTTGCCACGGGACATTGGTGCTTGCAATTGGTGTGGTTTACGCGGTAGTCGCAGGCCTGCTTACGGACTTTGTATTCCAGCTTACGAAACTCCTGGTGCCACTTTGGTCCGCAACCCGCTAGGCAATTTGAGCTCATATAGAGCGTGTCACAATCGCCCTTAATTTGCTCCATGTGCTTCGATGCATGAAAATACATTTTCGTGCATTTTTTCACGCAATCCGGATCTTGACCCATCGCAACCAAAACCAAAGTTGACAGGATAAAGAAGATAGCCGGCTGCATGTTGCAAAGGTACCTGAAAATAACAAAATGTTGCATAAAATTTCAAATTGATGCATAATAAACTGCAATACCGACCAAAATTATTTGCTACAGACTTTGAACTCAAAACGGAGTCAGTTGATTCTATGTAACTTGAGTACATCGTACATGTATAACTATAAACTAGGGGTCTTATCCAAAATTCTATTTATCGGATTAGATTTAACTTTATTTCGTCCATACCTAATGCAGCGTCAGTTAAACGTAGTTTATTGAAACTTGGCACACACCGAGGTACTATTTGTGAGCCATATGGGGCAAAATTTCAGCCGGCTATTTTTATTTTATGCTGAGCTGTTAGTAAAATTAATTTAAATCTAATCCGTTGAATCCAATTTTGGATAAAACCCACAGAAAAACTCAAAAATTATAGTTTATCAAGCGCACGAGTGTACAAGAGTTTCACACGAAGATATCGACGTATCTTTGACAAAACAAACAGTGATATATGTTGTGATAGTGTCCATTCACATGATTTTTAAAAAGTATTTAGGGCTTGTGGGTATCGAAACCTCACTACTCTGATTCCGAGACAGACGTCTATTCGTTATGCTACAGTCTCTCGGTAGCTGTCTGACAACGTTTCCGGCTATAACTACGAATACGCAGTTCGATATGTTTCGTTTTGTTGTTGAAATGTTTCGAAAGTTTTTTGCACTTATATGACGGTTGACGGTTGACGATTATGCAATTTTTGAACAATTTGCGCAACCTTTCGTTGCCGATTTCGCGATATTTTTGAACGACTGTGAAACATTTCGCTAAAGTTTCGGGAAAGTTATTAAACAACTCATGCAACAGTACGCTTATGGTGCAGCAATGTTTTGAAACAACTTGCGATTTAATGCAATTTCCGCATTGTTTTTAAACAACACATGAAAGATTGGGTTTACGCTACAGTAATGTTAATAGGCACCTTGCGTAATATTCATGCGGTTTACGCAATCTTTTCAAACGATGTGAAAAAGTTCGCTGTCATTACTGGTACAACTTGTGAAACCGTTTCAGCAAATTTTCTAACAATTTGTGCAACTATTTGTTGCGTGTTTTGCATGTTTTCAACGCTATGTTGCATTAACATTGGGACAGCAGACAATTAACAATTGTGGGACTTTCTGCAATGTTTTAAAACAATGTGTGCAACATTTCATGCAATTTCTGTAATGTTTTAAACAACTTGCACAATATTTTATGCAATTTTCGCATGTTTTTAAACAACTCGTGAAACATTTCGCTAAAGTTTCGAAATGTTTTTAAACAACTCATGAAACATTTGATGCAACTTCCGCAATGTTTTTAAACAACTCATCAAGCATTACGCTTACCCTGCAGCAATGTTCTTAGACAACTTGCGCAATATTCCATGCAGTTTTCGTATCGTTTTTAAACAACTTATGAAACATTTAGTTGTCGTTCGTTACTCGTTAGAGATCGGCCGCTAAGCCAAGTGACGGCCCCGGGCCGGCCCAGGGCCGCAGCCATTTTCACCGGGACCGGGCCGTTTACCGGGAATCGGCCCGGTGGGCCCTGGTTGGCTTGATTAGTAATAAAGACTGCTAAAGTCCAAGGACGACAGTAGCACACTAATAATTTACATACAACTGTAACGTTTTGCAATACAAACACAAAGCTGCCCCTTAAAGTAGCAGTGTTATTCCCCGGCTGTTGCCTTGATAAGATAGCGCGAGCTCTCGGACCTTACACTCCAGCTGTAGAATGAATTAATGAATAGCAGACGCGGAATGGAAAGCTAAAAAACTGAAACTTGACAAAGCTCGCTAGTTGCCGTGAAGACCAGTTGCTCTACGGGGGTTTGTTTGTGACGTCCATTCTGGCCCGACACCGGCCATGGCCGATCTCCATTACTCGTCCGACGTGAGCAACTTTTTACTGCCTTTTCTGCAACTTTCTAAGCAATTTGCGCAACTATTCGTTGCCGTGTTTTGCATATTAGCAATGTAATGCTGCATGAGTACAAGTGCATGTACAAGTTGACATACAAGCTGTATAAGTATCGGCGACAAAGCGTTTCATAAATTTCATGCAGTTTCCGCATTTTTTTTGTAAATTTGGATCTTTCATTTCCTCAGTACGGGATAACGTTCACTCAACAAATATTTACGGTACCGGTATTTACAATTTAAGAACATTTCCGTAACTGATAGCAATACCGTAACTAAAGCTGGGTTGTACCATGACTATAACTATTATGCGATAACAACTAAAACTAAACTTTCTCTTTTCTACAGTATAATGTCTACTTACTACACTCTGAACCAAATCCAAATAGATACAAGTCTCAGAATGCCGAAAAAATATGTCCTTAGAAAATTACAAAGCAGACAAAAACTATACTTCGACAGTTATCTTAAACAAGCATATGTTTGTTTGCTCAAAAAATATTAATGGTTGTTCATTTTGTTTCTACCGAAACAATAGATAAAACGCGTGCCTTTTGATAATTGAATCTTTTGTTTTCTTCAATCATCCAGAAAAAACCGATCGACTTTTTGAGATACTTTTGTTTCGTCTGTTGTTTTGTGCTTACAATAACGGCCAACTTTTTTCATTGTTAGCTGGAAGTTGTAAAAAATAGTGCTGCGGTTAAGCTGATGTTTTTTGAAAGCAAAGCTGCCTTTACAGCACAGTTGATAAACACAAGTTCTTAACACAAGTTCCCATAGACAATATACAAGTATGAATTCATTCCCACAAGTGTTGTAAATGAGAAGTAGGGCGATACTTCGGGGGTGTTGTGTCGTGGTTAGTAATCTCAACGATGACGCGAGCGGCCTTGCTCTTGGTTGGATTTGGCTGAAAGATGGTTAACTTTTTTTAATCAAGCTTATAACCGAGTTAAAAGCTTGACCTGATTACATTGCTTGATAACACTGTTCCACGCTACAGATGGAGAAGTTGTGATTTGGCTAGACTAGTTTCAGTTTCAAAAATAAATGTTACAAATACTTACCTACTAACTACTTTTTTTCATACAAAACTATAACTTTTTGTAAGCTTTTACATACCTAACTTATTTGGCAATTCGGGTTAAACGGACAGAGTTAAAATTAGTCAGCGGCTTAATTTTGTCTGACCCCATTTCAAAAGTAACACTGGACTAAACGGATTTAACATGCACGCTTAACATTAGCATGCATAGTTGAGTCCGTTTAATCCGATTAAAAAGCAGCGCGCTAAAAGTCAAGTCCGTTTAATCCGCAGGTTTTGGAACGGAATTTTTAAACTGAACATTTAAACCGTTTAGTCCTATTAAAATTAACCCTTTAATCAGGTAAAGGAATAGGCCCTTTTCAGCTTCTGTTACATATGCAACCCACAGGATATGTATGTATTCACCCCATGGGAATATAAGTGGTAACAAAACACGAGCACAAGTAACAAGAGCAGTGAAGAGTATGACTCTATACCCTATTTTAGCGAATCGGCCAGAACGATGCTCTGGCCGAAATAGCCCTAGGCAAGCCCCCTGAAATCAAGCCACATCCCAGATTTTCGGGAGGGGTCTCCCTGCAATCGTGACATGTCTTGATTCGGGGGGGGGTATCCTCCTGAAATTAAGGCAGAAATGCTATTTCTGCCGGAGTACCGTTCCAGCCGATTAACTAAAATCGGAAGGAGTGTTATACTCTTCCCTATCATGTACTCTTGGTGGCAACTAATTAAACAATCCTCTGATTACATACAGTACCCAGCGGAAATATCTACCTATGACTTTGGAGTCAGCATCACTGACTGCAGTTTGGAGTCAGTGACTGCAGTCATCTTGTTGACGTCACAAGTTCGTAAAATTGGACTGGCGTATTGAATTTTATCAACTGACTCCGAAGCCATCATCATTAACTCCTGAATCAGAGTCATCTGAGTCATTCTTACCGGATGTACGTAATCACGGCGAATTTGTCACCTGCAAAAGTACGTGTGCACATTAGCTAGGAGTGACCTAGGTGATTCTGACTCCGGAGTCACTGATGCAGATTCTGGACTCAGTTAATGAAATTCAACCTGCCACTCCAAGTTTATAACCTGCAACGTTGTTGTTGTGCTGCTTCCAGCCGTTGACGGGGGGGGGGGTCAATTGGCTCGGGTGCACCCGGGGATGTGCCCGCAGTCCTGCAGTCAGCGTCACTGCCCGCAGTTTGGAGTCAGTGACTTGTCAGTCATTTTTTTGACGTTGCAGGTTGCCTAAGGCGTACCGAGCATTTGTACGCAGCACCATCTGGGGGGAGTAGCGGGCTACTCTATGTTCTGACAAATTCAATTGCCGGATCAGAACCCCTCCCAGCCACAAGGAGGCATACCTGTCACGCCAAGACCGGTGAGTTTTATCCCAGCTGCGAGTCGGAGGGGTTTTCTCCTATACTCAACTGGTATTTACACAGAATCGGGGCGGACCCCTCGCCGGAGTACTCTCACTGCCCCGGCAAATCTGACGACCTCCACCACGCCATCCTCATATGTCAGAAAGGGGGCGCTGCCAGACAGCACCATCTGGGCTCTTTCGGTGTTATGGAAACATCCGGTACAGCAATAGCCTACCTCAAGGACTGCGGGCGCATCACCGGGTGTACCCGAGCCATTTGACCCCCCCCCCCCCGTCAACGGCTGGAAGCAGCAGCAACAACAACAACAACAACAACAACAACAACAACAACAACAACAACAACAACAACAACAACAACAACAACAACAACAACAACAACAACAACAACAACAACAACAACAACAACAACAACAACAACAACAACAACAACAACAACAACAACAACAACAACAACAACAACAACAACAACAACAACAACAACAACAACAACAACAACAACAACAACAACAACAACAACAACAACAACAACAACAACAACAACAACAACAACAACAACAACAACAACAACAACAACAACAACAACAACAACAACAACAACAACAACAACAACAACAACAACAACAACAACAACAACAACAACAACAACAACAACAACAACAACAACAACAACAACAACAACAACAACAACAACAACAACAACAACAACAACAACAACAACAACAACAACAACAACAACAACAACAACAACAACAACAACAACAACAACAACAACAACAACAACAACAACAACAAATTGGCACCGGTGGTAAACGACCACCGGTGGCAAAATTATTTCTGCCGGAGTACCGTTCCAGCCGATTAACTAAAATCGGAAGGAGTGCTATACTCTTCCCTATCATGTACTCTTGGTGGCAACTAATTAAACAATCCTCTGATTACATACAGTACCCAGCGGAAATATCTACCTATGACTTTGGAGTCAGCATCACTGACTGCAGTTTGGAGTCAGTGACTGCAGTCATCTTGTTGACGTCACAAGTTCGTAAAATTGGACTGGCGTATTGAATTTTATCAACTGACTCCGAAGCCATCATCATTAACTCCTGAATCAGAGTCATCTGAGTCATTCTTACCGGATGTACGTAATCACGGCGAATTTGTCACCTGCAAAAGTACGTGTGCACATTAGCTAGGAGTGACCTAGGTGATTCTGACTCCGGAGTCACTGATGCAGATTCTGGACTCAGTTAATGAAATTCAACCTGCCACTCCAAGTTTATAACCTGCAACGTTGTTGTTGTGCTGCTTCCAGCCGTTGACGGGGGGGGGGGGGTCGATTGGCTCGGGTGCACCCGGGGATGTGCCCGCAGTCCTGCAGTCAGCGTCACTGCCCGCAGTTTGGAGTCAGTGACTTGTCAGTCATTTTTTTGACGTTGCAGGTTGCCTAAGGCGTACCGAGCATTTGTACGCAGCACCATCTGGGGGGAGTAGCGGGCTACTCTATGTTCTGACAAATTCAATTGCCGGATAGAACCCCTCCCAGCCACCAGGAGGCATACCTGTCACGCCAAGACCGGTAAGTTTTATCCCAGCTGCGAGTCGGAGGGGTTTTCTCCTATACTCAACTGGTATTTACACAGAATCGGGGCGGACCCCTCGCCGGAGTACTCTCACTGCCCCGGCAAATCTGACGACCTCCACCACGCCATCCTCATATGTCAGAAAGGGGGCGCTGCCAGACAGCACCATCTGGGCTCTTTCGGTGTTATGGAAACATCCGGTACAGCAATAGCCTACCTCAAGGACTGCGGGCGCATCACGGGTGTACCCGAGCCAATCTCGACCCCCCCCCCGTCAACGGCTGGAAGCAGCAACAACAACAACAACAACAACAACAACAACAACAACAACAACAACAACAACAACAACAACAACAACAACAACAACAACAACAACAACAACAACAACAACAACAACAACAACAACAACAACAACAACAACAACAACAACAACAACAACAACAACAACAACAACAACAACAACAACAACAACAACAACAACAACAACAACAACAACAACAACAACAACAACAACAACAACAACAACAACAACAACAACAACAACAACAACAACAACAACAACAACAACAACAACAACAACAACAACAACAACAACAACAACAACAACAACAACAACAACAACAACAACAAATTGGCACCGGTGGTAAACGACCACCGGTGGCAAAATTATTTCTGCCGGAGTACCGTTCCAGCCGATTACGAAAATCGGAAGGAGTGCTATACTCTTCCCTATCATGTACTCTTGGTGGCAACTAATTAAACAATCCTCTGATTACATACAGTACCCAGCGGAAATATCTACCTATGACTTTGGAGTCAGCATCACTGACTGCAGTTTGGAGTCAGTGACTGCAGTCATCTTGTTGACGTCACAAGTTCGTAAAATTGGACTGGCGTATTGAATTTTATCAACTGACTCCGAAGCCATCATCATTAACTCCTGAATCAGAGTCATCTGAGTCATTCTTACCGGATGTACGTAATCACGGCGAATTTGTCACCTGCAAAAGTACGTGTGCACATTAGCTAGGAGTGACCTAGGTGATTCTGACTCCGGAGTCACTGATGCTGATTCTGGACTCAGTTAATGAAATTCAACCTGCCACTCCAAGTTTATAACCTGCAACGTTGGTGTTGTGCTGCTTCTAGCCGTTGACGGGGGGGGGTCAATTGGCTCGGGTGCACCCGGGGATGTGCCCGCAGTCCTGCAGTCAGCGTCACTGCCCGCAGTTTGGAGTCAGTGACTTGTCAGTCATTTTTTTGACGTTGCAGGTTGCCTAAGGCGTACCGAGCATTTGTACGCAGCACCATCTGGGGGGAGTAGCGGGCTACTCTATGTTCTGACAAATTCAATTGCCGGATCAGAACCCCTCCCAGCCACAAGGAGGCATACCTGTCACGCCAAGACCGGTAAGTTTTATCCCAGCTGCGAGTCGGAGGGGTTTTCTCCTATACTCAACTGGTATTTACACAGAATCGGGGCGGACCCCTCGCCGGAGTACTCTCACTGCCCCGGCAAATCTGACGACCTCCACCACGCCATCCTCATATGTCAGAAAGGGGGCGCTGCCAGACAGCACCATCTGGGCTCTTTCGGTGTTATGGAAACATCCGGTACAGCAATAGCCTACCTCAAGGACTGCGGGCGCATCACCGGGTGTACCCGAGCCAATTGACCCCCCCCCCGTCAACGGCTGGAAGCAGCACAACAACAACAACAACAACAACAACAACAACAACAACAACAACAACAACAACAACAACAACAACAACAACAACAACAACAAAAACAACAACAACAACAACAACAACAACAACAACAACAACAACAACAACAACAACAACAACAACAACAACAACAACAACAACAACAACAACAACAACAACAACAACAACAACAACAACAACAACAACAACAACAACAACAACAACAACAACAACAACAACAACAACAACAACAACAACAACAACAACAACAACAACAAATTGGCACCGGTGGTAAACGACCACCGGTGGCAAAATTTCAGTAGAGATAGTTTGAGAGTGTTAGCTGCGTTAGGTGAGTGGCGTACGCGACAGATGACTGGAAAGCATCCTAAAAATTGCGTCTGTTAGCGTGCTATGCCCGAGGCGTACGTCATACAAAGCACGCGCGAGCTTGCCACCAACAGGTTAAGTTCCTTGAGAGTTTTGAGCAGCCAGTCAAAAGATAGTGCCAACAGAGAGTGAGAGGACGTCGACCTACTAGTATGCTAACTTTAGAGTGTATGTAGGGAGTGTCTGAGTCTCAAATTTAGCTAGGTACGTACTGTATTCTTTAGGTAGGGTATGCATAGGTAGTGTGAGTAGGTCGGGTTAACTGCACAAGCAGTTTTTCGCGAACCGGTTGAGTCAGTAAAGTTCAGTCCGATTGCACTGTTTTGATCCGGAGTTCAATCTAGTGGGAGGAGGGCATGGAAATATTTAAATTTGGGAAAGTCTTTTCACGCGGAAAGGGATATTTAGTCTTGATTTTTGTAATTTTTGAACCTCAAAATTTTGAGCTCGAAACAGCTCAACATTTTGAGTATTTTAACATGGGTTTATGGCGTCTGCCATCTTGTTTTGGTTTTATATAACTAATTGCAGTTGTGTATTTCCAGGAAAGGTTTTTTAAATCTGTATTTACAAATTGTATGCATAAATTGTGGGTTTCAAAATTCTTGGGTAGCTGAATTTGGGTTTAGGGAGCGCGAAAAAACGGCACTCGACCAGGAGGTACCCAATGACATGCGCTAGACACGCCGAGGCGTCGTGCCCGCGCAGGGGTCCACCTGTTTTACACTGGGGATGACGCCCTGGTCTAGGCAGGTTTTTTCACACTCGTACAGATATATATCTCTAAAATTCACTCACATTTCCGTTTCACAATTGTAGAAATAAGCCAAGACACGTTTTTACTAATGTTAATATTTAGCAGTTTTCGTGACTTGGCAGCACAAAATGTGAATACAATTACACATGTTTAAATTATGAAGTTGTCCCACATTATAAAGCCCAAGTTCAGCAAGTTTATTGAATAATTTCAATAGTTTTATATATTTCGATTTTTAATGGGGAGCTATTCCCTGATCAGTCGGAAATTGCCGAAAATATATATTGGCCTACTGCGTGATTGGCTTATAGTCAGTGTGAGCCGGTGAAGACGACGTGAACAGGGGGGTAGCGCCGACGCACTGAAACGGGGTTAGGTAATTATGGCCTCGCGCGCCGATTAAATTTAGGGTTAGCTTCCGCATGAGCCCAGGGACCGAATTAAGTTAGATTTTTACTAGTTTTCCTGTGTCTGTTATGTTTTGCAATTCGGCTTCCAATAAATTTTATTAATTTCT
Organism: Trissonchulus sp. WLG1_4; assembly: GCA_030248245.1. Taxonomy (NCBI): domain Eukaryota; kingdom Metazoa; phylum Nematoda; class Enoplea; order Enoplida; family Ironidae; genus Trissonchulus; species Trissonchulus sp. WLG1_4. Next base: position 29,212 of record JASANF010014138.1, read on the forward strand.
AAAGGTGTTGTGTTGTCTTTCATTTTTGTTCGTGTGTTGGGTGTTCTGTAGGGCTTTGCAGCTATTTAGGGAATTCATTACGTGCGCCCCGGACCTGAGAGAGGGCCGTAAGACAAAGATTTATCGAGCCCTCGCCTTTTGGGCCTAAATTCCAAGGGTCCTGTGGTTCGTGGTTTAACAGAGGTTCATAAACTTAAAGTGGCAGGGGAATGGTTGAATTTCATTAACTGACTCCAGAATCTGCATCAGTGACTCCGGAGTCAGAGTCGCCTGAGTCACTCCTAGCTAATGTACACACATACTTTTGCAGGTGACAAAGCTTGCTGTCTGTAGCTTCTGTGCCATGACAGTTCCATAGAATTTATCTCAACTCGATAACAGCTAAAAAGGAAATGACAAGATAAAAAGCCATTTTAAAGGTCCAGAAATTTCTAACCCGATTCTGAAAAAATGCATCTTACCGTAAGCTACAGACAGTTACAGTCGAATGGTTCAGGTAAGAGCTAAAGGTAAAACAAACATTTACAAACTAAAGCTTTTGCGAACTGTTTTTGCATGAATCGCTTAAAACAAAAACCACTACGAAACAAGTTCTTTTGTTGAATCTATTGCAAACAAAAGATTGTTCATCGAAACGTTTGTATCGAAACTGTAGTTTGATCTAGTTGTAAAAGACTTAAAACCTTTGGCGCAGATTGGATCGGAAGTCTGGTTTGTATAGAGCATATTGTTCAACAGGTATATAACTTTTCAAGCTATATAATTCAGGCTCATACGTGACTTTAATATTTTAAAATAACGAAGTCACCAGTGGTCTTTGACGGAACTTTTGTATTCGTTTTTGTAATTTTTTGGGAAGATTTATGATCACACCTAAGTAAAAACTGCCATTTCATACACATGTTCCTAACGTAGAAATTTACTAGACTTGCTTTATTAGTATTTTAATGGGAGAAAGTGAATAAATGTTTTTCCTGGATGTCTTTACTGAAATTATTAGGACACTTAAAGCAATGAACCAGGGTATAATTTTTTACGGTTGTTTTTTGATGTCCCTTTAATTTTAATACTTTGCACACGTAATGATTAATTGATAAGATGAGGCTGTTTTAATTTAGCCCGGTTCATACTCGTTCTTATGCTTGTTCCTGTCGTTTTGTCCTTATACAGTTCCAAGAAAACTATGTGGTCAACTGAGACATTTTTGGACGAAGAAATTTAGCCTCATTGTTAGCTGGAATACAAAAAATTAGGCGAAACAGTTTTTCCAATGCTTGAAACATCTGCCTGACAGATGTAATTATTCCTGTACCTGTGTTTTCAAGGACAAGTATGAACTACCGTTATTTTAATATTGGGATTTTATTTTTAATAAACTATTAATATAAATAGGTATCCTGACATATTTTCAATTTAATATTAATATAAGTATTCTTTTCAATTTATTTTTAATTTAATATTAATATAAATATAATTCTTGAATTATTTTGAATTTAATATTAATATAAATAAAGTTCCCGAAATATTTTTACTTTAATATTAATATAAATAGTAATTTTCTCGGACTTTTAATATTAATATTAACAGTATTTTAATATTATTTTAATATTTGGTTTAAATAGGTTTTCTCATATAGTGAACTTGTTATAAAACTTTTCAATACCGATCAGCACAACTAGAACTGGGGCCATTTTTTCGAAAAAAAGTTCTCCGTTTCGAATCAATCAGTTTAGAAGTTCTCCGTTTAATACACGGAGAACATTTAAACGGAAAGCCTTGAACGGTGAACAATTTAAACGGAGAACTTATGTAAACGGAGAACATTTTTTTCGAAAAACTGGGCCCAGATGTATTTAAGTCGCCACATTGTACAAAGGTGTTATATTGTGCAAACATGATTTATATATCGAAAGTTAGTTCTTATGTTATTAATATTATTATGTATTCAAACATAATAATATTCCTTAGAATTGTTATTGATGTTTATTGCTGAGAGACAACTGTCAAAAAAACAATATATCAAAGGGCTTCAACGGGTTGCCGATGTCGACCTAGGAGTAGGACCCTCTATTTTAGGCAACTGACTCTCTATCATAAACAGAGGATATTCTATTGTAGGCTGAAGACCCTATATTGTAGGCACTCTGTGGACGGTCCAGGAAACCCGCGTCCAAAATGAATCTCGTCTTTGTGTTCAGGGGTCCAAATTAACGTTGAATAACTAGTGTTTATGACCGGCTGCTTAAGCCGCCGGCCGACAAAGAAGTTTGGCCGGCCGGCCTGGGCCCGGTTTCATACAAGATCAGTTACGATTCATTAGTACATAACACAGACGTAAGCTAGGAAATTTGCTTTTTGCGTTTGCGTTTTGGCAGGGCTTGAGCTACATATGTGTGTCGCAAAGATAGCGCAAAATCGCTATTCCATAGAAACTGGAATGGTGCACACAACACTCTGTTGGTAAATAAGGGACACTTTTTGTATAGAAAAACAATGGCGTAACCAGGAAAAGAATTTTGTATCAAAATGCATTTAACTGCAATCTCAACGTAAAAACTACATATGTATATTAGCATATTTTGTTAAAAAACAATGAGATTTGTTTACCAGAGTGGCATCGAAAGTAAAATTCGAGCTCTAAAAAACAAAAATTATATACGCAGCGGGCCAGCGAGAGTTCATCCTTCGGAAGCCAGCAAATCTGGAAATTTTACAAAAGTTTATGACATTACCTACCGTAAATTTACAAAAAATGTCATTTCTAAACAAATAAATGTCTAATTGTTATTGATTTTTAAGCCTAATTTAATCAATTAGAATCCAGTTGGACCATTAAAACCAAAGGGGGAACATTGTGTACAATTCATACAATTCCAGCAGAGCAGACTGCAACTTCCCTATTTCCAATTAACCCACCCCTCACCTGTTTGCGTGCGTGCAAATAGTCACGCATTCTACGCTGTATTAAAATTCATATTAAAAGTATATCAAAATTCATTTTACTATTAATATAAATACAGCGTGTCAATTTTTGCACAAGTATATATGCCATATATGTTCAACGCTATATCTTAGTCTCGCTATATTAAAAAGAATATTAAAAGTACAGTTCATTTTAATATTAATATTGTGTTTTTATTTTTAATAAACTATTAATATAAATAGAGCTCTCGAAATCTTTTTAATTTAATATTAATATAAATAACGTACCTGATTTATTTTTAATTTAATATTAATATAAATAGAAGTCCCAGAATATTTTTAATAAAATATTAATATAAATATAATTCTCAAATTATTTTTAATTTAATATTAATCAAATTATTAACATTAAAAGTATTTTTAATAGCGACTTTTAATATTAATATTAATTATTAAAATAACGGTAGTATGAACTGGACATTACTGATATCTACTTTATCGACCAAAATTACTTGCTACAGACTCCTGCGTCAGCGTCACCTGATTCCAGAGTCAAAGTTTACATATAACTATGCATTTTGACTCTGGAAAAAAGTGACTCCGTTTCCGCTTTGACTACTCAGTTAATCACTCGGTAGCAAGTAGTTTTGGTCGGTACATAATGGTTTTGCTATTCTAACTTTCAGACCACAACATGCAGTTTCAGAGTTTCATAATCTGCCTATCGCCACTGCTGTTGGTAGCGTCGGCATCGCTGCTAACCCTAGACCACGGGACTTGCCTGGAAGAATGTCAATTCAAATATTTTCAAAATATCAAGGATCCAGAGTCGATAAAAGAAGATTGCGACGGGCTAGGGGATGGAGGGGCGAGGCAATGTTTTTCTGAATGTGGCGAGCCATGGGTCAATGAATTCGAACTATTCGAGTATGAGGTTAAAAAACTGGCCTGTGATCAGAAAGTCGTTCATAGAAATTGCCAAGAATGTCCGCCCAAAAAACCATTTAATAAAAAGGAGTGTTTTCAACAATGCGCTAGGCTTCGAGAAGACAGCAGCATTGCGCATCTGCGCTCAAGCTGCTACGGGCAACACTATTATCTTCAGTGTTATGAGAAATGTCTTGATTTGCCTCGGGAGCGTCGGATTGTAGCTTCTTTGCTAGGATTTCAGGGCGCACCGAGTGACTCAAGAGGCCACGGTAACATGCATAAGCGTTGTTTTGAGCCAGTAGGCTTTGGTATAGAAACCCGACACCCACACCCTTTCCAACACATAATAACCTATGAAATGTAGTGTGCAATTTTGTGTTTCAAGGAGGCCAAAATGAACGTTCTTGTTGGTTATAACCCAGAAATTTTTTCTGCGCCAACAGACATCAATGAGCATTGTGAACACTACGAGAAGTTTTTGGATTGTGTGGTGCATGCGAATAAATGCGGCGAAGTGGTGGTATATTACTATAACACCATCTACAAGTATGAAAAAACTTGCAAAAAAGCCGCATAGGTTCACCTATTAGAAATTTGCCCTTCAGAAAGTCACCAAAGAGTCAGAACGTCAAAAAATTGGAACTTGCATAGTTTGGTCATAATACAGAGTAAAAAATCTTAATTTTTGCTTTATTAAGCTTTTGCTGTATGTTATTATTTTGGACGGAATATTACTTAATTTAGTTTCAATTGAGTTTAACCCTTTAATGCCCAACGTATCTTTCTCTTTAACCCTTTAATGCCTAACGTATCTTTCTCTTTAACACTTTAATGCCCAACGTATCTTTCTCTAGACAGCCTCAGTCTGACACCTTCTAGTTTTTGCTCATGTTAAGTGAGTCGCACGGAGATCGCAAATCACAAAACCGAAATAAATGCTGAACAAATATAATAGTCGATTAAGGGTCTAGGACGCAAGCGTTTTTGAGTTACATATAACAGTGGAGAATTTACCTCACCATAGAGTATTAACAGAGGAACACGTGCACCCACCGTATGTACTTAAATCAAATGCTAGAAATAAACTACATTATCTGCTGTATTTGCATAAAAATTTGACTGACGGAGTTGCAATGGTGTTTCGTCATGAGGCCATGAAGAAAATACTACGTTTGCGAACGAAAGTCAAACTTTCGGATTGCTTAAGGAAATTTTGCTGTAGGTCCAGAAATGTGTTACTAAAATATAAAGATCTACATTTCAAATAAAAAAATTTAAGGTGGCGCTCAGGGGAACCGACTTTCGGGTTTAATTTTTCAGCGACATTTTTGACCTTAATGTCTTGAAGGAAAGTTGTTCAGAATGAAAAAAGCTTTCATTTGAAGTGCATATTGTGATAATTTTTGTTTAATTTTTCGGACAGTTTTTGTAGCCGTAGCATAAATTTTTTCGTTTGAATATAAAATGATTACGAAAATACGATTACTAATAAATCTTCGAAAATATCAAATTTTTGATTTAATTTCTTAAAAAACTGAGTATGGCTTTTGGTAACTTTTTCAACACAAATATGCAGTCCTAAGAAAGGTGTAACTTTTGAAAAAGTTAAACGTGTGGGCAAACCTTAAATAGCGAACTTGATTACTCTTTTTGGACCTGGGTCCCAGCTGCCGATTGCGATGGAGTTGAAAATTTGCACAGTGAAAGAAAAAATATAAATGCAGACGTGAAAGTTTTTCGATTCTCAAATTTTGGCTCGCAGCACTTTATGTAGTCGCTCAAACACAACTGATTTTTAAAAAATCGATATTTTGCAAAATCAAAAAGTAAAATCAAAAATCGATGATCAATCATGTCTAGAATTTTGAAAGATCTTTCTATAGCTACCAAGATGGTCAAAATCGGTTGAAGTTTCGCTGAGCTAGGTCAAAAACAAAATTAGTGTGAGTAGGAAATTCGAACGCTTGCAGCAATGTTCTTAGGAACCGTGTCAAAACTAAAGCGCATTATGCGCTTCATTTTTATACGTTTCAATCCGCATATTTGCTGAAAAATTATGCGAATTAATCAGAAAATTAAGTTTTTAGATTTGGCGAGCTGTCAAGTTGTTGCAGAGACAGCTGTTAACCTTCGCCTCTATTTTATGTGTTGGCCATTTATTGGGCCCAAACACGCTAACTTTGACCACATAATAACATGTTGGTCATAACTATAGACTGCGTGTCTAGTTAGTACTAGCATCACCACAAATTCAAAACAGCTGATGGATAGCAAGTTTTGGCCATCCGTCAAATAATGTGAATTGCAGAAATTTTATACGTTTTCAAAAGCGTATTTTCAAACGCATAATACGCTTTTGAAAACGCATTCATTTTGACACGGTTCCTTAGACAACTTGCGCAATATTCCATGCAGGTTCCGTAACGTTTTTAAACAACTTGTGATACATTTAGTCATCGTTCGTTACTCGTTAGAGATCGGCAGCTAAGCCAAGTGTCGGCCCCGGGCCGGCCCGCGGTCCGCCATCGTTGCAGTCGGCCCGGTCGACCCGGCCGGCCCGCTGTTTAGCGGGAATCAGCACGGTGGGCCCTGGTTGGCTTGATCAGTAATAAAGACTGCTAAAGTCCAAGGACGACAGTAGCACACTAATAATTTACATACAACTGTAACATTTTGCAATACAAACACAAAGCTGCGACTTAAAGTAGCAGTGTTATTTCCCAGCTGTTGCTTTGATAAGATAGGGCGAGCTTTCGGACCTTACTCTCCAGCTGTAGAATGAATTAATGAATAGTAGACGCGGAATGGAAAGCTAAAAAACTGAAATTTGTTTCAATTTTGTTGTAGGTGGGGTGCACCCCACCAAATAAATCAATAAACTTGAGGCGTTTACAAAAAACTTCAACTGCACTAATCCTGAATTGTTGCAGCGCACTTGAGTCAAATTATAAATTTAAGCCTTAGATACATATGTAAGTATAGTCAAGAGTACATAATAGTGTCTCACTCTTTATAGAAGAAAAGTGAGACACTCTCCTTTCGGCCTGTGTTATAGCGCAGGCATATGCACTGGTCGTTTTGAAGCCACATGTTGCCGTTTTATGCAACATGTGGCTTGCCAATCAGAAGCGAGCTTCGCTTCTGATTGGCTAGACGCGTGCTCCGAGCAGCAGTCAAGTAACTATAGCAACAACAAAAGACATGTCTGTCTGATGCTGATTGGAACACGTGAGGCCGCCTGCGTGCTGATTGGAGCACGTGCACAGGCGTCTAGCCAATCAGAAGCGAAGCTCGCTTCTTATTGGCTAGCCACATGTTGCAAAAAACGGCAACATGTGGCTTAAAAACGACCAGCGCATCTGCCTGCGCTATAACACAGGCAGAAAGGAGAGTGTCTCACTCTTCTTCTATAAAGAGTGAGACACTATTATGTACTCTTGGTATAGTCCACCCTCCGTTGGTTTTAGTTCCCGCTTTTTTACTGCCTTTTTATGGCAACTTTTTACTGCTTTTTCTGCATTTTTAAGCAATTTGCGCAACTATTCGTTGCGTGTTTTGCATGTTAGCAATGTCATGCTGCATGAGTACAAGTACATGTACAAGTTGACATACAAACTGTATGAGTATCGGTGACAAAGCGTTTCATAAATTTCATGCAGTTTCCGCATTTTATTTATAAATTTGGATCTTTCATTTCCTCAGTACGGGATAACGTTCACTCAACGAATATTTACGGTTCCGGTATTTACAATTTAAGAACATTACCGTAACTGATAGAAAGAGTACATAATAGGAAGAGTATGACACTCTTACTATTATGCCTTCGGGCATGCGTACAATGCGGAGCGCAAAATAGCCCGTTTATGTACGGTTTTGAGGGGGGGTATCCCCCTCAACTGAAGACCCCGTACTCAACTGAGGGGGGTACCCCCCTCAAAACGATACCCCGTACTCAACTGAGGGTTGGGGTATTCCCCCTCAGTTGAGTACGGGGTCTCCAGTTGACGGGGGTACCCCCCCTCAAAACCGTACATAAACGGCCTATTTCGCGCTCCGCATTGGACGCCCGCTGCCAGGCATAATAGGGAGAGTGTCATACTCTTCCTATTATGTACTCTTTCTGATAGCAATACCGTAACTAAAGCTGGGTTGTACCATGACTAAAACTATTATGCGATAACAACTAAAACTAAACTTTCTCTTTTCTACAGTATAATGTGTACTTACTACACTGTGAACCAATTCCAAATAGATACAAGTCTCAGAATGTCGAAAAATGTTTTTTAAAAAATACAAAGTAGACAAAAACTATACTTCGACAGTTATCTTAAAAAGCATTTGTTTGTTTGCTCGAAAAAACAACTTTGACGAATGGTTACATATTTTGTTTCTGCCGAACACAATAGATAAAACGTGTGTTTTTTTGATAATTGAAACTTTTGTTTTCTTCGAAAAAGCCACAACAAACCGATCGACTTTTTTGAGATGCTTTTGTTTTGTCTTTTGTTTCGTGCTTACAATAATGGCCAAACTTTTTTCATTGTTAGCTGAAAGTTGTAAAAAATAGTGCTGCGGTTAAACTAATGTTTTTTGAAAGCAAAGCTGACAATGCAAGAAAATACATACAAAAAATAAATCTTAGCAAAACAAATACAACAGGTGCCCCCGTGTACAGGGGCGAAGTCTCGACAAACATGAAGGGTAAAACGGGAGACGGAGAAGAAATCCCCCTTTTCAACTTACACAGCCAATTTTAAAGAGAAAACCTCAACACCCCCGCCACGAAAAAAATAAAAACAAACACGCCCCAAACAACCAAACCCCCACCAACAAAAACAAAACCCCCCCCGACCAGAACGAAAAAAAAACACCAAACAAACACCCCAAAAACACCCACCCGCGTACACTACAATTGCCCACGTCGCTTGCTGATGGCATTTTAACTGCATATACGTTACAAATGACGCAATAAACGTTTCCAAGACAAATTACTATACCTAAGTTAATTTTATTAAATTAATAATCCATAATTTTTACCAATACCTACCTCAAACATTTTTTACTTTCAAAACTATAATTTTTTTGTAATTCATTTGCATAACTTTGGCATTTTACCGAAGATCGTATAGCTACAATTGCCATTGGAAAAAACATACTGATGTAATAAAAAAAGTCAAAAGGCTTGAAAATTTCCGAAATCCTATTTTTTGGCAATGCTTGCTTTTGTTGTAATAGCGTCTAACCTAATTATGATCGTATTTCTGAATGACAACGATATGTTTCATGAAGTGGAGATGGACATGGCATAAGGTAACATTCAAATGTAGCTTAAAAAGCATAGGTCAAAAAAAGCTTTTTCAGCTTTCATTTTTTACTGCTTCCTGATTTTTAATCTACTGACGTTCTTTTCACTGCCTCACAGACAATGATACTGACGCGATTTGTAATCGAATCATAAGCCCATACAAATTATACTGTAAATTATGGTGAAGTAACTCGACTGCTACGCCTATGTAGTGCCAATAGCTTTTCCGATATTGGTCTTTTCATCTTCTATTGTATAAGCCACATTTATATCCACCCCAGAGGCACATAATCGGTAAGAAGTGTGCATAATAGAGAAGAGTATGACTATCTACCCCATTCTACCTAATGGGCCGGATTCCAGGGCGGACCGCTCCAATAAATCAGGGATGTGGCTTGATTTCAGGGGGCTTGCCTAAGAAGCGCTACATATTTCGGACGGAGCATCGTGCCAACCGATTAGCTAGAATAGAAATGAGTGTCATATTCTTCCCTATCATGTACTCTTGGTGGCAACTATTTAAATAATCCTAAGTTGTACTTGCACAATTTTGTAGAACTTGTTGCACTTTTTTTTATAAATCGGAAAACAAACTATTTAATGAAAGAACAATAAAGTTTAATACAAGCAGCAGTATAAAACGAAAAGAAAAAATTTACTAATATTACATTCATTTCAATATTGTCCCAACACAGTCGCACAGAGTCATACTTTGAGATATATACGTATAAATGGCTGCAAGCAGCCCAGTAAACGGGACTATATAATACATGCAGCAAAATACATAATGCGCATTACATACATTACATTACGCACAGCATGCAAACGCCGCAGTACATACAGACACACATAATGACATGTAGATAGGGACTACGACCGCAGGGTCATTTTTAAAAAAAATTGTATTATATACAATTCCGGCTGTGCCCGGGGAGCACAGTGTCACGCCTAAACTGGTTATGAGAAATACCGTCCCATACTAGCAATATATAAAAAAACCGAATTCAATGATTTAATAACAAACACAAACGCAGTAATGACATACAATATTCAAAATTATTCTACCTACATGGCGTTCATTTATTTTCAATTATCGTTCGGTATTCACATAACCGGCAAGAATAAACTATCAAAATTTAGATCACTACTGTTTTCAAGACATAAATGTAAAAATGATTGTTGTTAGATTGGAGTGACACTGTTTAAAAATTGTATACTAATAAGAAAACAAACCATATTTGTTTCTGAACCCAAGTACTCACTGTTAGGGTCTTGTCGCGACCAAATTGCAAGTCTAACATGTATTAATGTATTATTATTACTGAACCGAAAACAAAACTAGTAGTATTTGTCATTTTCAATTTTTGCATAACTAACTAAAATATACTGAAAATTAACAAATGTACAGATTGTGATTAGTGCACGTATGCATAACAAAATTTTTTGTTGGTTTATTTATTAAGGGGCTAAATAAGAAAGTTTTTCAACCAAAATTAGGTAATGTGATGTTATATTAATGTCGTAATTTGTATTGAAGTAGTGAGTAATGGCTCCCCAAATCCACAAAAGCGAGCGAGGAAACAGGCTCAGGGTAACGACAATGGGAAGGCCAGAAGACGACCGGGCTGTTCGGGTTTAAAACGAATAAAACAACGTTTTTGAAATTGGGTACGCTATTACACTCCATTTAGCATGTATATACAGGTACGAAAAGACTGAAACGGTTAACCAAGGACACATATACGAAATTATTACAGTCATTTATTTATGGGGACTATTATGGGAGAGCCGAAGAAAGAGACCTTGGGGCGGAGGAAATAGTGGCGGTTGCCACAATTGATTTTGTTTTGGAAGTATTAATTTTTAAACACAAAAAGCTCGGGCGGAAGTAAGGATAGCCCGGATATCGAACCCTCCTGTCAAGTCACGTAAAAAACGCTCCTTTAGAAACAGCTAGGAACTTTGACACTGCCTGCCAAACGACGTAACCGTGTACAGTTATACATGACTTGCATTTTTTTCTCATTTTGGGTCGCGAGCAAGGCGCATAACTGTTACTTGCCAAGTACAGTTAGGTCACTTAAGTATTTGAGTGTAACTAAAGTAATTTTGAAACCATTTTAACGTGATATTGTGAAACGAAACGTAGTGTGAAAGGGCAGATCGCGCAAATGGGGTAACTGATCACTATCTCGAGCAATGCTGACCCAAGGAATTGTTTTAATATTGTTTGAAAGGTTAGTTTGGATTTGGTGACGTGTACATATGAAGGATAGTGTAGATGTAGAAGTGAAAACAATTTGGAAAGTAGTGAAAAAAGGTGCATCGTCAATTTTACCTGTGAGAACCTAGGCTAGTGTGAGTGAGGAAACCTGCGTTGGATGGCCACCAACAAAGGTATGCGTGAGTGTGTAAGTGAGCTAACTGGAAATAGGGTTTTTGAACATGAAAAAGTTACGCGGTATAGCAGCAGAGTTTGAATCCAGCAATTCAGTTCAAGATCTGGTGAGACCTCTAGGATTTGGGGGGGCATTAATTTTTAATTTTGGTGTTTTATAAATAGAAAAACTGAGAGTGAATCTATAACTTGTTTACTAACGAAATAGTGTTATTTGAGCTATTTTATTTATTATTTATGCCTGTTGATAATTGTGGGAATTGCTAATCAAAAAGATCAAAATTACCAACCGACTATTTTTCAACTTTCAACTTTAACCAAAGAGTACTTGTTGTGTAATTATATGCTTGTTGGTTACTTGTCGTTTGAGAAATTTTGATAGCTTGAGTTGATTTCCAACTGAAATGATCACACAATGGTTTAAACAAGAAAATTCTGAACTCAAATTACTTGGATATTGTCACAACGACTGTTATTTGTTATTCTCTTTGCCACTTGTTTAATTATCGTATTTTGTCCTAGAAGAATTGTTTGAGCTCCATTGTGTTTTGCCCATTATCACGCCCCTGTGAACATATTTGTAAAGGAAAAGTCAACAGCAAGCAGGGAGTGGGCAATGTTGTGTATCAGGTACGTCGAATCGCCGTTCCTGTACAGGAGATACTTGTTGTACTTGTAGACCACCCCCTCCTTGATGTTGACCTTTTCACAGCGAGGAACAGTTTCTGCAACTGGAAAATTATCAGTTTATCAATATCAATTTACTATTTTCAGCTAAACTAAAGCATGCGGCAATATTTATGTGTATCGTACAAATGCTGTGTTGTGTGCAGCCATGACGGCAGTAGAAATTATTGCGTCAGATAATGGAAAATTCCACGTAGAAGGAAGTTCGGAAATAGCATCATCATTTTAGTATTTATTGTGAAACTATATTTCAAAATCTAAATTATTAGATTGCAGTCTTAAATTTGTACTAACCTTTCTTTGACATTTACTGTATTGTGAAATAACGCGGGAGTAATCCTTAGTTTGAAACAGTCTTTGTTAAGTACTCTAAAAATTTTCCTTCGCTGTAGATGTCACTTGGCTTGATCTGACAGAAGTGGTTGCTGTTCTTTTAAAAATTGTCTGGGGGCGCGTTGTACGCAAGGGGTTAAGGGTAGGAAACTTGAGACGAATGTTTGCGTAGTTTTAGTTTTTTAGTTCAGTAGTGATTACTTCCTGTTTGAAATGTATTTTTAAAGTGTGAATTATTTGGCCACTGTCCTGTTTCATGCTTTTATCGTCTGCGTAAGTTGTTATTTTTTTCAATATAACTATCTCATTTTTTATTTGGCCTCCGAGTTTACGTTGATCTCTTTGAGGGTATTTGTGACCGCCATGGGACGCCTGTAGTGCGCCCCGGACATGAGTTAGGGCGATCGACGGGCGGATTAGCCGCGATAGTATAAGGACCTAGGTGTTACTCTCCGACCCACATGGCTGCAGGCACGCGGTCTTTCACGCCCTAAATTGCAATTTATACTCTTGCCTTAACTCAACGATCCCCTTGAGTCGGGGTTCAACGCCTATAATATCTGATTACGCTTTGCATGATTGTTGTTAGAGTATAACTTTTTTTAGTTTGTTTGACTTTGGAGTGGGCGGGCAACTAAAAACATAAGCCAATATAGCATGCGATTTTGTCAGCACAATTGCTTTACCAGATTGTATTTTGTTGTATTTTGAGTGCACTTTTAAACTGCTATTGAAACTTGCTATTTCTTGTCAGGATTTAGCCGTGATCCGTTTTAGGTTTGTTATACGTTTTGTTTTTATTACAACTTAATTTTGATTGCAAATTTAGCCGGTGATTATTTGTGTTTTCCAGATACCCACATGATGACAACTCTTCATGATGCTATCACCAGTGTATCGGTGACAAAAAAACCATGAAAGTTCTATAGAATTTATCTCATCTCGATAACAGCTAAAAATGAAATGACAAGACAAAAAGCTATTTTTAAGGTCAAGAAATACATAAGTAATCCAATTTTGAAAAAATGCATTTTACCGTGAGCTACAGACAGTTACAGTCGATTGGTTCAGGTAGCTAAGAGCTAAAGCTAAAACAAACATTTACAAACTAAAGCGAAAGCTTTTGCGAACCGTTTTTGCATGAATCGCTTAAAACAAAAACCACTACGAAACAAGTTTTTTTGTTGAATCTATTGCAAACAAAAGATTGTTCATCGAAACGGTTCAACACAATTTGCGCAGATTGGATCAGAAGTCTGGTTTGTATAGAGCATTTTGTTCAACAGGTATACAACTTTTCAAGCTATATAATTCAGCCTCATACGTGACTCTAATATTTTAAAATAACGAAGTCATTAGTGGACTTTGACGAAACTTTTGTAATTTGTAATCTTTTTGTAATTTTTTTGGGAAGATTTATAATTATACCTTATTAAAAACTGCCATTTCATATATATGTTCCTAACGTAGAAATTTACTAGACTTGCTTTATTAGTATTTTAATGGGAGAAAATGAATAAATGTTTTTCTTGAATGTTTTTTACTGAAATTATTAGGACACTTAAAGCAATGAACCAGGGATATTTTTTACGGTTGTTTTTTGATGTCCATTCAATTTTGACACTTTGCACACGTAATGATTAATTGATAAGATGAGACTGTTTTAATTTAGCCCGGTTCATCCTCGTTCTTATGCTTGTTCCTGTTGTTTTGTCCTTATACAACTCCAAGAAACTATGTGGTCAACTGAGACATTTTTTGAACGAAGAAGTTTAGCCAAAATTTTAGTTGGAATACAAAAAATTAGGCGAAACAGTTTTGCCAATGCTTCAAAGATCTGGGCCCGATTTATCGAAACAAAATGGTCGTCATCGAAAATGTTCGTCATCAAAAGTTCGACATCGAACATGTTGGTCATCGAAAATGTTCGTCATCGAAAAAACAAATGTTCGTCATCAAAAATGTTCGTCATCGAAAAACCAAATGTTCGTCATCGAAAATACATTTTTATTATTGAAAAGACAAATGTTCGTCATCGAAAGTTCGTCATCAAAAATGTTCGCCATCGAGAAATTTTTCGATGACGAGCTTTGGTCCTTTAGAACATTATTATGTCCTAAATGACAAAAGCTCGTCAACGAAAATTTTTTCGATGACGAACATTTCAACGGAGCTCGGTACCTCCGTTAAAAATTTCAACTGCGAACATCTTTAGGTACATAAGCAGCTGACAGTAATTTTACTACTAATATAAATAGCTAACCTTATTTATTATTAATTAAATATTAATATAAATAGCGCAGCCGAGTTATTTTTAATATTAATATTAATAAAATAATTGTAATTAAAAGTATCTTTAATAACAATTTTTAATCTGAATTATTTAAATAACGGTACTGCCGTATGGACATTGGGTCCAACTGAACGGCAGAACGGCTGTTTAATTCATACCTTCGCCCGTACTCCGTCTGCCACTTTACCCGTCAGGCATATGTCCGTTCATTTATATTATTAAACCGCACTTTCACTTTCGTATATAACCGGCAACTGCTCAAAAATATGAGTCGCACCTGAGGCCCAAGCTATGCGCGTTTGCCTTAAAAAGTTAGAATTAAAAAACGGATTATACAGGCTTTGTCAGTATGCCCTCAAGATAAATCGACCCAAACCAAACGACCGCCAACAAAAACCGGCCCCACGCACGCCCCACGGAGGGGAAGCAAGAGAACGCGAACCCACCCCTTCCCATTAGTTCTCTTTCGGCAAAATGATTTACGTAAAGTTTTTTAAAACTTTGTTTAATGTTGCGGAAAACTTGAAACAAAATAATATTAAACTTTGAGAGTGTGCCACTATCTATTGACACCAGAACCAGACAGAACCACTAAATTCAATACTTTATTGTACCTCAATTTTAGTAGTATTAGGTAGTCTTAGGTAGTAGTAGTAGTATTGGTAGTGGTTAGTAGTAGTAGTAGTAGTAGTTATTATTACTATTAGAGAATTTTTACTTTAATGAAAATGATCTAGGTAATTCAGATGTTTAGACGTAGAGTGACTGATCTAATTTCGAACTCTGAAAATTTTCCATGATGCACATTTTCGATGACGAACATTTGCTTTTTCGATGACGAACATTTGCTTTTCGATGACGAACATTTGCTTTTTCGATGACGAACATTTTTGATGACGAACTTTTCGATGACGAACATTTTCGATGACGAACATTTGCTTTCTCGATGACGAACATTTGCTTTTTCGATGACGAACATTTTCTTTTTCGATGACGAACATTTTTGATGACGAACTTTTCGATGACGAACATTTTCGAAGACGAACATTTGCTTTTTCGAAGACGAACATTTTTGATGACGAACTTTTCGATGACGAACATTTTCAATGACGAACATTTGCTTTTTCGATGACGAACTCGCCGTTGAAAAGCAAATGTTCGTCATCGAAAAAGCAAATGTTCGTCATTGAAAATGTTTCGATCAATCAAAAATTTTTGATGACGAACATTTTCGATGGCGAACATTTCTGATGACGAACATTTTGCTTCGATAAATCGGGCCCAGGCTAACTATTGTCATTATTCCTGTCCCTATGTTCTCAAGGACAAGTACCGTA
>JASANF010014139.1:0-17604 GCA_030248245.1 Trissonchulus sp. WLG1_4
ATATATATATATATATATATATATATATATATATATATATATATATATATATATATATAATATATATACCCTGGCTTAGCTCTAATTTTGCTGGCATAGTACCAAAATTTAAAATTCCTAAAAAATATGCCCATGTGGGCAGCTAAATCTATGGGCAGCTGTCGCTACAAATGTATATACATGGAGGATCTGGGGGAAAGGGCAAGCTGCAAGCCTGCCCCCCGAGATTCCGGGACAAGCCCCACCCCAAACCTTCCCTCTAGAATTGACCTAGCGGGACAACCTGTCCTGAAAAACTAAGGTGCTATGAAACTCAAAACTGCCCATACGACAGCTGTAAAAATGCTTTCAAATGCGAATAATTGCGAAAAATATCTAAATTGCACCAAAATTTCAGACTAGGTAATAATACTAATATGCACGGGTATTTATTGACTGGGCGGGCACACAGCACATCGATAAACATCGTGTTCCTCCAAATGGCTTACGTACTGACTTCGCAAACAGGTAAACCTAGTTGAGTCCAGTCTAACTACTAAACTGATGACTAAACAAAATTGAATGAATCCGGTGTTACAGGATTCGCATGCGAGCATGATTTTTTAAACCATTCAACAAGTCTAAAACTTTATCGTGTAATTAGACAACGGAATGGGCCTTGGAACATACATGGGCGGGCGTAGGGGGAAATAGCTCTGTACATTCTTTTCCCTGCCTGTGAAAATTTTTATTTTGCTTGTTTGTTTTTGGAGCCAAATAAAGTATATAGTAGTAGTAGTACATGGGAGTACGTAAAGTTTGTATTTTTCCAAAATCTGAACTTCTGTTTCTGTCCCAACCATGCGTCCATACTCCACATGCACGGCCGTGGGGGGAAGTTTGCAAGGGGGCCTTTTACCCACCCCCCCATGCTTTGAAAATGCTCACGACAGCAAAATCAGTGGCTCACGAGTCACGGGACGGGGACGGAGACCCCCCAAAAAAACCAGGGGCTGGGGGGAGGGTCCCAAAAATTCGGACATAATTTACTAAAAAAGGATTTTTCTCAAGAAAACTTCAGAAAATTTAGGGTAGTTTTGGTCGATCCGGGGAATACATGTATGAGGGGAGGGATGGGGGGGACACCCCCCCCCCCAAAAAAAAAAATCGAGAAGCCGGGGGGAGGGTCCCCAACATTTGGGTAAAGTTTTGAAAAAATGGCCTTTTTTTGCGAAATTTTTACAAAATTTAGGGTATTTTTGGTCGATCAGGGGGGAGGGTCCCCAAAATTTGGCCAGAGAGGCCCCCCAAAATTTTGACCTCGTTTCTCGTTACATGTATGATCAGGGAGGAGCCTCCCCCCCCCGTTACATGTATGTCCACAGTCCACACTCAACCCCCCAGAATTCGCGAGCTGCCAATGTATGGTCCCTACTATAGCTGTGTGGGGGTTTCTCACCCCCCCCCCCAACCACAGCCATCACTCCCCAGTATGGTACGAAACATGCATGCAGTTGGGGGGTTGGGGGGGATGAGGGGAAGACCTTCCACAAAATTAAAAAATCGGTCTCAGGAGAGGGTGGGGAGGGTCCCGCCAGGGATAAAAGAGAGCGAAGGGTCCGTGCGTGAGCATTACTTTCGGCCAAAATCTTTTAGCAATAATATAAACCGGTATATTTTTGATAAAATTTACGCGATTTTTTGCCTTACATAATTTTGGCCAAAAAATGTCACTCAAAATCGTAAATTTGTTGGCCAAAAAATTGCGTCAGTCGTGAGAGGGGGTGCTCCCAGTTCCCACCAAGGGAGGGGGGCAGTGGCAGGGTTTTTTTTCAAAGTCGACAATGGGTCCATGTTGGGTCAGGTTAACTTTCGTTGGGTCCATAGTCAAGACTCAAGAATATGTGTCGTAAGTAGACATTTATATTATATGTCATTTTCTGTGCAGGTACGCATTGACGCACCCAGAAAAAATGTCGGGGGAATTACTTTTCGAGTTTTTGTAATGGAATGAAATATATATATATATATATATATATATAGACTTTTTGCATTTTCGACACAATTTTTTGCAATTTCGACACAAAAATAAAATGCAAAATCACTGTCACACAGCTGCAGCGGTCTGGGGGCGGCAGCCCCTAGGAAAAAAGTTGAGAATTTTTTATTTTTAGGCAAAATTTGGTCAATTGGAGACGTATCAGAAATTTTTTTCGGTGGGGCGATAAAAATCAAAGGGGGGACCCTACCCTCTTGTTGACAATTTCTTGAGGTTCAACCAAAAGGGGGGTCACTCCCCCCGTCACCCTACCCCCCCCCCTCTGGCTACACCCTTGGCTTGGGTCAGGTTAATTTTTGTTGGGTCCAGTTAAGAGAACTTGAGTATCGACCCACTCGTGGACCCAAAAAAAACCCTGGGCAGTGGGATAGGAAAGGAAGACCCAAGATCTTGGTGCATGATCAGAAATTTATCACGACGCAGAACGTATATATTGGCTCGCAAAAAAGATGGCTCACGAGTCACGAAGGGAAAACATGGCGGAAATGGTGCTCCACATTCCCGCACCCCCCCTGCCCCCTCCCAAAATATTCTGTCGACACCATAGATTCACATAGGGAGGGTCAGGATAGGGGGGGTACCCAGTATCCACCCCCCCCCCCTGAAAAGGGGTCGGCACTCCCCCCCCCCCCTTAGACAACCGGCACCGCCCCCTCTGATGGCCAATACCGGGCCCCAAAAATGCGTAAAAAATAGAATAAGTGAAAAAATTTTCGCCTGCGGCCAAAAAAGTACCCCAAAAATGAGTGTTGAAAATAGAAAAATTCTGAAAAAGTTTCGGCTGTCGCCGAAAAATGGCCAAAACTAGGGACCACCCACCCTTCCGCCAGGGGTCGGGCACCCCCAGTGGAACCCACCCCTCGCCGATTCTTCCCGTGCATCTCTGGTCGACACAAGGTCCCCTCCCTCCACAACAAGTTTTGAAAAAATAGCAGAGCAGCACGAGCACCCCCTTTCCCGTTCCCAGATTTTTACAACTGCAACTGTTTGGTACATTTGAAAAAAATCAGTTTCGCAACCCTATGTGGGGTAAAAAACCCTAATCCGGGGAAAAACCCATCACTTTTTTCTGTTGTTCCATTAGCAGTGACTATAAACTCAATTTCATTGTGTTCTACAACTCTTAAGCTGCAGTATGGACTAAAAATAGTTTCTCCGACACCCATGTGACTCACAATAAATTTTCAATAATTGACCCTTTTTGGCAGAAATGACTTCTGCCCAAATATGCATTTTTCTAGTAATTAAAAGCATTAAAATAGATTTTTGCGCTTATTACGTTAGAAACGGTGGACAAACACCCGCGTCTACCATTCTTGGATTTAAGTGGTGCGCAGCAGCTAAATCCTAAATATTCCAAAAAATGCCAAATTTTGGTGAAACATCACCAAAACAGGTTTCGTTAGGGGTGTCGGGGTATTGGCCAAAACGACAAAAAACGACGTTTTGCGGCCGAAAAAACGGTTTCAATGAAGTCTACGCACGTTTTTAGCCCAGAAGAATTCACTCTTGTAACATTAATGGGTGAGTTTAGCAAAAAATTGTCGCCAAACAAAATAGGGTTTTTTCCACGCAATGGGGTTTTTTCCCGCACAAACTTTGAACAGTCACAGGTCAACCACAACGTTTTTCACTGTTTTTGAGCCTTGGTCTGGAAGTATAGAGGAAAAGTAACTCTCTTGAAAAATGCAAACGACTTTGGCCAAAAGTGTTTTTAGTGAAAAATTATGAAAAGTCAAAAATTTGGAAAATTTTGTCACTTTGAAATTTTTCAACATGCAAAAGTTCGATACTTCATAAAGAGTGCTACAGGCAGAACTGCACAGAAATTAGTGTGGTAAGTCAGCTTGGGTTGCGCTTTTCACCTACATACTCAAAAAGTGCCTATGTCTAAAAGTTCGGCCAGGAAGCACTACTAGGGTTTTTCCCTGCACCACTATACATATAAGAAGGGGGATCCGCCAAAATCAAAAGGCCGGGGGAGTCCCAAAACTTTGGGCAAAATTAGAGTGAAATTCGAAAATATTACAAAATTTGGGAAAGTTTGGGGTATTAGTGGTCGATCCGGGGGGTCAGTGATGATAAAAGCGAGAAACACAGGGTAGAGTTGCGACGCTCGGCAACGGCAGCCGCCAGGAAAACATTTGGATTTTAAAGCCCGGTTCATAGTCGTCCTTGTCCTTGTCTCTAGCGTTTTGTCCTTAAGCTATTCCAAGAAAACTGCCTAGCCAAATAAGCCAATTTTTCACATGAATATTGTTAGGGTAACTTGCAAATTGTATGCAAAAAATTAGCCGAAACACTTGTGTAAATTCTTCACAGCAGCTGCCCGAAATTTGTCCTTGTCCCTGTCCCTGTGTCCGTAAGGACAAGTATGAACCAGGCTTTAGGCTGAATTTTCCACATTGGAGATGTGTATCTGAATTTGTTTCGGGCAGGACCATAAAACCCCAAGGGGGACCATTGTGTAAAATTTCAGTCTGAAAAAATTGCCGAAGGGAAGGGGGAACTCCACCCTGTAGCGCCCAGAAGCTGGACTCAAATTTTAAAATTTCATTAGCCGAAATGCATTATAGAGCTGTACTTTCTGCTAAAAGTAAGTCTGTATTTTATGCTGGGGTCTGTGGGAGGCAGCCCCCAGAAGCCGAATATTGTGCCCAAAGCCCAAGTTTTGGAACTCGACCCTACCTGAGAACTACATGAGATCTAACCCGACGAGATTCGACTGCGACTACTCGACATGAACCTCAACAAAACACGGAAAAATAAACAATAGGCAGACCGATGAGGGTCCAGCTAAATTTTACTATCTGACCCATTGCGCAACAATCATTAAAATTACAAAAATTTTGCTAAAAATAGACTATATTTGGCGACCAGGGAGAGATGTTTTCAAATTCTTCGGTCAAAATATATGCCCACCGCACTGGGCATAAAACTAGCATTTCTATAACGGCTTAAACTGTCTACCTAAGTCCAAGAGCAAGAATGGGATGAGGATTCCTGTTCCACCCCACAAAATCGAGGGACGGGGGGAGGCTCCCCCTGTTACATCATGTATGGGGGATACATATATATATATACATGTGACGGAGCCAAAATTTTCGACTGGAGGGGGGCAAATTGCTGAGAACACTTTGCCTCATCGACCAAAAAAATTCACTAACATTTAACATGCTCAGATTTTTAGAACCGTCCTTCCCAAAGGCCAAAACTCTATTTTAGTGGGAATCTCCTACCCCCCTCTACATACATGGGGGAATACGGGAATATGTAGTAAGGATGGAGTGAAACGAGAAACTCTGAATTTGCTCTGGTGGTTGTAAAATCCTTCAAAAATGCGAAAAGCAAAAAAACCGAAATTAAATATCAGAATTATCCAAAAACTGCTAAATGTGAAGTTTCTGCGCTTTAATGAGTTTAAGTGTCTAAGTATTATATTATTATAGAGCGAGAGGTCATACGAAATTTTTAACTAAATGGTCAGTCAGTACAGTACCATGAGTGTGAGTGCAGGCAGGGGTTATACAATTCGGTTGGAAATATCAACAGGCCGCTCCGACCCATAAAACCAACAGCTGTCCTTTAAAAATTTCTAACATCTCAGCCAGAATCCAACCCTGCTTGAAGAAGACGTGCTAGAAACACAATTAAATGTAAGCAGAATATAGGAGACAGTGATAGTGGTGTATTACAACCATACGT
This sequence comes from Trissonchulus sp. WLG1_4, assembly GCA_030248245.1. NCBI lineage: Eukaryota > Metazoa > Nematoda > Enoplea > Enoplida > Ironidae > Trissonchulus > Trissonchulus sp. WLG1_4. The sequence continues at coordinate 5,744 of JASANF010014139.1, forward strand.
TGGCAGCTAGTGGATTCTGGGGAGGGGGGTGGTGAGCCACCGGAAAGGGGACGTGCGGAGAAACATTTCCGCCAATTTTGACTTCGTGAGCTCCTTCAAACCGTTGAATCCCCCGCCCCCCCCCCGGCAAACCTCTTTCCATGCCCATGTATGGCTGGACGATGGAGGAGGGTTATATACAGGAAATACAACCGCCACCCCTACCCCCATTCTTTTGCCAGGAGTAAACTAAAATTAGACCCAAGTACCAAATATATACTTAATTCTTAATCGTGCGACAATACAAATAATTTTCCAAGGAACAGGAACCACAGGTATGTATATATATATATATATATATATATATATATATATATATATATATATATATATATATATATATATATATATATATATATATATATTAGGGATGGACCGAATGATTGATATATCGATGGATTCGGCGATATGGATATATTCGATTCGACGTATTGTACGATAAATAAATATTCGGCCGAATACCGATAGGAGAACCAAATAAAGAGACCGAAAAAAAGAAATAATTAGGAAATCAGAGGAAATTCCAAATCAATGAACGTTTAAGAATTAGAACTAATTTTATTAATCCTTCAATCAGCACTACATTTCGAACTGAACTGTATTAAAAAATATGAAAACTGTATATATATTAGCTAATGCAGATACTTGTGTTAATTTTTCATGGATGCTTAAAAGTTTTTCTTACTCTCAAGACTAGATTCTGACGCGCTGTACTGTGCTTGGTCTTATCGCACCTTGAGCCTTCTTTTTTAAACGTTTTTCATGAACTCTGCTGAAAGTTTACAAGCAGTTCAAAAACAACGCAAGACCCTGGGACTGCCAAGGTGAAAAGGGTCGAACCCTCTGTACACAGATGTACATGAAGGTCTGGGGGGGGTAGCTCCCCCCAGATTTGAGAGTCCGGGACAAGCCCCCCTCACATTTGACCCATCGGGACAGCCCCCTCTCTTTGGTGCTGAAAAATGAGTGTCCGAAAGCTCTAAAATTGCCCCAGATCGCTGTAAAATGCTTAGGCAAAAAGCGAAAAAACTAGCTGAAAATATCCAACTTTTGCAAAAAATTCCCATTTTTAAAGCAAAAATTGAAATTTTTTGCATTGTTGTCAGTTCAAGCCCCTGAAACGTCGGGAATGCCCCCAGACACAGACCTGTGTACATGTATGCCTATGTACATACCTCATCCAACTGCGGTCAGAGGTCGCTGAAAGTTGTGTAGTTTTTTGCTGGTGTTTATTGTGCCTTTTTCTATAGTATTATTCTTCGATAGATTCTTCGATTCTATAGTATCTACTTATTCTTTAATACATTTTGCATGAATAATTAAAATCAAACGTTTGCAAAATGTTCATATAGCATGTTCATGTACGCGAAGTATCTTAACATTCTGCATCTTCAAATCCTGAGAAAACATTCGCTAACTTATGCTTGACAACTATTCGGTATTCGGTATTCGGTTTTCGGCCGAAAAAGAAAAACCGAATATTCGGTATTCGGTATTCGGTGAAATTTTTTTCGGTCCCATCCCTAATATATATACATGGGTGGCTGAAAGGGGATGGGGGTATGGGGCCATGGCCATGGGGGACATGGCGGGGGTACAAACGGAAATTTCAGATACCAGAATATGTAGAGAAAACATTCCGCCTTAACGAAAAAATGGAGATTCTTGACTTTTGAGAGTTGAAGCCCCCAAACATTGAAGCATCCCATCATCCTGAAGTTTCTAATTAAAAACTGTTTTCCTCTATATATTACCAACGTGGGTGATGGGGACGAGTGATGACATGCGGTCAAGGACATCCTTTTTACCCTCGTACGATCTGACTTCAGCGTACGATGTTTCTGATGCAGCATTTTCAAAAATTGCCTGGCCGAATTGCTGTAAAAAGTTCAACGAAAATATATATAAATGAGGATCCTCCCCTTGATCGACCAAAAGTGCCCTAAATTACCTCCTCGAGTTTTTGAGACCCCTTTTGAGACCCTCGAGTTTGGTGGGTCTACCCTAATACGTGTATATATAAACTGAACAGCATATCTTACAATATCGATTGTATATATATTCCCTCCTCAGTCCTCCGGAAGATTGGGGAAAATTAAATGGCACCAGAACGGGACAACCAAATCATATTACATTGACCATAGAAAACCAAAACAAAATCTCAGTCCGGAAAAAGGTAAAAAAGACTTTTCAGTTTTATCAAACCCAATTTACATCTATTTCGCTTAACAGGCGAGAGCTGCACGCCTGCACACTACCAAATACCAAAAAATTGTGCACGTTATTAGCTTTAATTTTCCAAAATTTTAAATCTAAAATAAAATAGACTGAATAGAAACTATTTTTAAAAAAAGTAGAATTCCGATGGTCCACTGAATTCTTCAAAAACGAAAACCGTGACATAGAAATTGCCGGAAGGTGAACAGAGCATCATCCACGATGTTACATGCTCTTTTGATGATATAAAAGCAGTTACTGAGACTAGAAAATTGATGGTTGATGGTCCATATTTGCAAAAGCATTTCAACCAGTGTTATGACAAGTTTCGCACGTTCTGAAAAAACGTTCTCTGTTCTCGCAGACCTCCTCGCTCTTTTTACCTAAAGTTAAGCGGCGAAAATTCGACCGCAGTCCGCACCCACCTCTGCCAAAAATACTGAAATTTACTGCTAACCGGGATTACAAATACAAACTACATAAATAATACACAGCTTCAGCGCTTCTACATATAATATGTGCGCCTTTAACGCTGTTGCCTGTAGAACTTCTAAACCTCCGAATAAATTCTAATTAAACGTACGGACGTACCAACAATAATTACGTAATTGTATATATTTTTAAAAAACTAAAAGTTAGACCAATGAGGACTCTCTCAAGTCGCAACCGCCAATACTGAAACAACCATTAACATACGTCGCGAATATATACGTACACCAGCGCACCTACAACATATGCAAGTACGTATATACGTATGCATGAGCATGTACACAAAATTCAGGTCAATTTTGTACGTATACTTGAAAAACAATGGCATAGAAAACGGTAAAAAGTACTTGCGTAGTTCACTAATGTGCTGATAGTTAATGGTCACTACTCACCTTAAAAGCACGAAAATTTTCAGAACTTATGGAGAATTAAAATTTTGTTGGAAGCAACAAGGCTGGGAATGGCAAAAAATCAAAAGCAGTTTGTAAAGCGATTATGTCTTTACAATGATTTTTATAGCTCCACATCGTACTTAGTGAAGCTGCCGCCGATCATTAATTAATCCAGAGACCTTGTAAGTTTTGAGCTTTCCAAACTGCACCGCTTTCAATTATTCCCTATCTCCTTTACAAATCTGGCCGTAAAACTTGAATAGTTTTATGACCAACTGAAAATTAACGAACTAAATCTGCACAAAACCATCAAAATTTCACCACACAGAGTTAACTATCTTACCCAGCAGAAGAAGCTTGAGCTCCCTCCTCTGGTTTCGCTTGTCCCTGGCAATTTGTTTGTCTATTTCCTGGTTGATTCTACGCTGTTCTTTAGCTTCCTCGCTGAGACAGCACGCCATCAGTTAGTCACGAGTTTATTTCCCAATATGCATACAAACCAAACTGCAGAGTTCATCAGATAGCTGGAGTCGGAATGTTGTCCAATTTATGGGTGCGAGAACTGCCACGAAGCTCAAGGCATACAGGGGCTCTTTAACAGCCTGGAAGCCCTTAATTCCGAATTTAAGACCATGAACTGCTAATTCTGTTGCGTAATGATTGACTAATTAGCACAAAGTTACAATAAGGACCGTGCAAATAAAATTGCAAACGAAATGCAGCCGAAATTTCGAATCTTTTTCGTATCATCCAGTGAGCATAATACATCCACACGTCATCTGCTTCCGTATTAAAAAAATTTGATGTTCTAAATAATTATTTAAAAAATTTTCATGCATAAAACTTCACTTTTGTTTACAATATTCATGATTCTTGCTGTAAATTTCTGAAATTTTTACTCAAATTTGCGATTATCTTAGCTAGCAATGGAGCCCGCCATGGCGATAACACATTAGCTGTACGATATTTCGCTACTTGTAGTTGAGAAACAGCATAAACAATATCTCTACCGTCTTTGCAGGAAGAAATTTATGTAAATAATGCGCCTATGACTGTTAAAATATTTAATGTTCAGCGTTTATTGAAAATATGCCATGCCAAAATATTATAATGTTTATTTGATCATGAACTACACTAACATAATGATTATCAATATGTATTCACACTCTGACTTATGTATGCTTTGCATTTTGCATAATTCTGGCTTTATGCATTTCACATAATATGTGCAGTACTTTTCAACAGGCTAGTATTCAGTACTTAGTAATGCAACAAATTCTTCACAAAAAATTGGTAAGAATACGTAAATTTACGTTATCTAGACCTGAAATGTATGATTTTATGACAAAAGTGAACGAAAGTTAAATAAACGTTTTGATAATGTCTATTAATCCACACGCAAATTTCAGACTCTAGAACTTGCGCACAAATAACATCAAAGTTTTTTGGTGTAGTAAATTTGCCAACGCTTATTACTGTAAACTTTCGTGTTGCTTGTTTTGTTGCATTGCGTGTGCACTTAGTAAAGCTACTGGAACTGTGAAGTCAATTTTCATAATGTGTGGTTTGGCTTGTTGTTGGCTTGGCTTCACATCAATTTTTTGGAAATACTTCCGCTTCCATCATTCAGTGTTTGTTTGAAATAGTTATTTGAGCACTGTATTTTTGAAAAAGATGTACGTTGAATCTGCAAAATTTACGTCCTGCTAGTCCATGTAAAAGCTTGCGTTTTTACATCGCAATATATGCAGGTAATTGGCTACGTTTTCGTAGTGGTGGTTATTGAGTGATCGAGACTAAGCCAGAGACTAAAGGGCTAAGGATCGACTTGCATAAGACTCCTAGCCGTGTATCCGTTCAGCCGGTGTCACGTTTTAAATTTTCCATTCTGCAAAATTCTTCCAAAAAATTAGTGTTTGTGACAGGCCGGTAAGCCGCCGGCCGGCCAAACGGCGCCACGGCGGTCAGGCCGGCGGATAAGCCCCGGCCGAAATTTGGACAAATCAGTGAATTTGGCTGGCCGGCCGATGTTTTGAACCGACCGGCCGGCCGGCCGATGTTTTGAACCGCCGGACCGGCCGGCCGAAAATTCCGGCCGGTCACAAACACTACCGAAAATTACACCGGGGCAATCTGTCCGGGGGGGATCCACCATTTATACATTCGGACGATAATTGATAAATTAATTTGTCCATGCCTTCGAAAAGAGATGGTACCGGATCCATATTAGCCAGGCCCAGGCCTGCAGCTTGAAACTTAAGTACATGAACTACGAACACACGCAACTGAGAAAGGACGGGCTCTGCACTGAAAGAGAGATGACGATGCTAGCGCACCCTGTCCGGACAACAGCGGACAACATTAATCAGAAACCGATATAATATGTCCGAGAAACAACGGACAGTGTGTCTCCGAGGAAACGCGCCTAAAACTCGACCTGACAACGGAGGCCGACAAACACACAGCGGCGCAACGCCAAATCTCTCCAATAACTTCCTCAGAGCCACCCTCTCTCCCCCTCACCAATAACAGGAGCGATCTATACAACAAGTACAAATGCTGTTCATTTTGATTCACTGTGCCTGCTGAGAATCTGTCAATTGAAAATAGGCAGCTTGAATTCGTAAACTGAGTTGAATATGGGTCTGATTCTCATCAGCCAGAAAATCTGTAAACATAGAAAGAAAAAGAATTAAATTGAATTAATAGCTCAGCATTACATCAGCAATTACATCAGCTCAGTAGTCACAAACTCACAAACTGCTACTACTAAATCGTAATCAAGTATTCCATTCTGGAATTTGTACAACCACAGGCCTGTTGCTCAACTTTACAAGTCTTACAATTGTAACAATTGTAAGTGCAAAATCAGGTGATTCGTTACAAATTTTGCATATAAATTCATAACGAATCACCTGATTTTGCACTTACAATTGTTACAATGGTAAGACTTGTAAAGTTGAGCAACCGACCCCAGATTATTGCAGCAGCCTGGCCAAGGGCAGTCTGGTCATTACCGAATCCAGCTCCAGAGTATCGTACCGGTTCCGGTTCCGGTTTCAAAAAATTACGGTTAATGGTTACAAACTTAGTGCCTTTTTTCTTTTCTAATTTACATTAATTTATCTATTTTTATGGTGATTTTTTGTATTTTTATGTATTTATTTTTATCAGCAAATTTATTTTTTACGCTGTGATAGGATATGAATAGATTAACGATTATGAATTTCTAATTATTATGAATTATTATACCCTGACTAGTTTTAACTAAATTAAGGTGGCGCTCAGGGGAACCGACTTTGGCGTTTAATTTTTTTCAGCGACATTTTTGACCATAATGTCTTGAAGGAAAGTTGTTCAAAATGAAAATAGCTTTCATTTGATGTGCATATTGTGATAAAAAAATTTTTTCAAATTTTTTGGACAATTTTGCAGCCGTAGCAAAAAAATTTTTGCTTCCATATAAAATGATTACTCATATCATTGAAATATGCGGTTTCTTAGCTTTAAATTGATGTATTAAACTTAGAAATACGTTGAAGTTTTGCTGAGTTATTTAGCCGTGAAAATAGCAAATCCAAAATGAAAAACCTACAAAGCTGATAAATCTTCGAAAATGTCAAATTTTTGATTTAATTTCTTAAAAAATTGAGTATGGCTTTTTGTAACTTTTTTAACGGAAATTTGCAGTCCTAGAAAAGGTCTAATTTTTGAAAAAGTGAAACGCGTGGGCAAACCTTACATTTTTGCGTAGCGAAATTGACTACTTTTTTTGGACCTGGGTCCCAGCTGCCGTTTGCGATTGAGTTGAAAATTTGCACAATGAAAGAAAGAATATAAATACAGACGTGAAAGTTTTTCGATTTTCAAATTTTGGCCCGCAGCACTTTTTGTAGTCGCTCAAACACAATTGATTTTTGAAAAATCGATTTTTTGCAAAATCAAAAATAAAAATAAAAAATCGAAGATCAATCACGTCTAGATTTTCGAGAGATCTTTCTATTGATACCAAAATCATCATAATCGGTTGAGGTTTCGCTGAGCTAGGTCAAAAACAAAATTAGTGTGAATAGGAAATTCGACATGGTCATAAAATTTGACACATTCACATTAAAGTGCTGAACTGTATTGTAAATAGGTTTTTTTGATGTCTCTTTGATATACAATTAAATTGTTATTGCTATTTATTGCATGAGCTGAGCGCCAAACATGAGTTTTGTTGCTGAGCGCTACCTTAAAGTTATTCCTTTATAGTTGAAGCCACTACGACAACTAGCAATGGCACCTTTGACCCCTGACATATCTACAAACCGAGTCATCATCACCCTACTGCAGCATAAGCAATGGGCCGATACTCGTCCTAAGTTCTGGCTTTTGATTAGCCGCCGCGCTCTTATTATAATAAAAAATAGTATTTGTGGTATCAAAAATACATAATGGAAAAAGTGTGACACTGCATAGTGCATGCATACGTTTATGGCCTAGCAGGGTGAACGCGCTGCGACCATTATCTCTCAAAAAAGCCACAACTGTGGGGGCGGGCGTGCGCCCCTACACGAATAAAGGCATAGCCCTCAGCCTCAGAATCAGACCATAGGTCTCAAACTTGGGGGACCCCCCACAAATCAGGGTATACCGTCAGCTGTGGGGAGCACCTCCCACGGTTCTTACAACCTAAAAAATGACCCGAAAACGCCCTGCCGCCAATTTTTATGGTTTAGTCCCGTTTCCAGCGGTATTTTGATGTGCTCAACTCAAATCCGGGGCTTTTTTTGTCACCATGGATCCAGTTGACCCCCACGGTCTACTACAGTACCAACTTGGGGGCATTTTTTCGAAAATTGAAATTTTTTCAGTTCAATGGTTATTTTGGCCCCTGGACACGAATCCGGTTCCGGAGTCCAGTTTCGTCTAGCATCCTCTTAAACAAAAATGTGCCCCCCTTTGGCTTGTTGGTAACGATGTTGGGGCAATATTGTCAAGAATGAGATTTTAATGTCCATAAACTAGTGGTTATACGAGCGCCTATTACCTCGAATTGAGCATTAGGATTTGCGTGACACCGTTTTTAACACCTTTTGAAAATCAAAAATTACAATTGTCGAAAGTTTGTTGTTTTTGATCTCCAGTGTCTGTGTCAGTGCCTGAACTTCTTACCAGCGCTTTTACATTTATGTACTATGTACTACTATGGCGCAAAAGTTTTAACCCACCCGCTGAGAAGTCGGCAAGTCGCCAGTAAGTATGTAGATGTCAAGTCATCCTTAAATTTAAGTACCTAGTTTTTAAAACTGGTAAAAATACTAAGTACTAATACCTTTTTCGAGAACGAATAATGTGAACACCAGGTAACTGAGTCTCCGTTACTTATTTCCAATTATAAAGTTCTGCCCACAAGGTAAAATTTTAAACCGTTTCAAAATTATGATGTCAAGACAACTTGAATGGTGCCAAAATTATGAAAACCGGTTTAGTAAAGTTCAAATTTCGGACTGTGAGATGAATAAAAGAGAAAAACCCAACAATTTACTTGCTTGGACTCCCAAAGATTAGGACATTCAGGAATCACAAAAAACCCTTTAGAATGTGTCATTATTTTGTCATTTGTCGGCTGAACAGACATACGGCTGTAAGTATGAATCGGCCCTAAGGCACCTGCGTAGGTTTCTGTTCGATTATACGAGCAGCCAACAGTCACCAGAAGTATGTTTTTGAAATTCGAAAGTTCATGCTTCTCGGTTCACCTGGTGTATGTTAAGACACCATTAAAATTGACATTCACGACGTTAACGGCAAATGTCAACGGTTTTTTAAACCACATAAAGAAAACAAACACATTAATTCCTAATAATACGCAGTTGATATTCTTAAAATCGACTGTAGAGCTGAAAGTATACTTCAAAAAAACGGAGCAAACAATAGATTTTTGAAAAAATGTTAATAACCAAAAATTTTATGTTAAACTTCTTGCGCAGCTACTATGCTTTTTTGTGCGTAAGACCATGTTTCGTTAACTGTGCCAGTAACTGTGACGGTAGAATTATGGACTGCCGGTGACAAGTTTGAGATGTGGTTGACTGTTGGATGATGGCAAACGAGGCTCGCTACCATGAGATAGAAGGGACTATTACAAGTAGGATCATAGATAGAACAGCCATACGCAAACAAAGTGGGCTTCAAATAGTCCTCCTATTCTCGGTTTACGGTATTCATGGTCTACGAGTTGTCCCAGTAAATTGACAATGGATCGGTTAAAACTTGCCACCATTCCATTACATTGTGGTCAATAAGGGGTCCTGTAAACTTTACGTATGTACATAATGTCGCACAACTGTGTGTCAACTTGGATACGAAGCACGGACCCCGACCAAATATTAATTCTTCTGGGCAAAAAGTTTCCTGAAACAGGAAGTTCGCTATAGTTGTTGATTACTGGTTGGGGCCCAGGGGTAGCAAAAGCTTCTGGCCATTTAGTTAAGTAATCTACAAAAATTACCACATAACCATTTTTCTTTGTGGATTCTGGGAGTGGTCCTAGCACGCCCACTCCCAGGCGTTTGAATCAAAACTTGGCGGTAACTGCACATAACAATTCTTTTGTGTATTGGGGTTGGTATCTTGTAGGGCAAAAAAATTAAACTTTAACTTTAATTAAAATTAAAAAAGTTAGGGGTCATACTTTAACTTTAATTTTAACTACAAAAAAGTTATAGGTCTTACTTTAACTGTAAGTTTACTTAAATTAAAACACCCTTACTTAAGATTAAGATTATTTATTAAGATTAAGATTATTAAAATTAAAGTTATTTAAAAAAGTTATATAAAAGTCATTGGTTTTGGGCTTACTTTAACTTTAACTCAAATTAACACCCGAGCCTTACTTTAACTGTAACTAACTTTAATTAAAGCCATGGTCTTACTTCAACTTTATCTTTAACTTAAATGAAAATGGTCTAACTTTTTTGAATTAGTATCTTGCATTGCATACATCGAATACATTGATCACAAAACTTTTTGATATTACCGTACATTCCTGGCCAATAGTTTTTTATTTAGTAGTAATTTTTTAAATGTCTACTAAAAGGCCAGCAAGTGAGCTTTCAACAAGTGAGCAAAGTTAAGTAAGGGTGTTTCAACTTAAGGTCAACTTACATTTAGAAGTAAGACCTATAAGTTTTTGTAGTTAAAATTAAAGTTAAAGTATGACCCCTAAACTTTTTTTTTAGTTTTAGTTAAATCAAGTTTTAATTTTTTTTTGCCCTACAACATACCAACCCCCAATGCACGCCAAAGAATTGTTATATATAAGGTACACAATTTTGAAATTCAAACTCGCCCATGAGATGGGCATTCTGGACCCCGTTCCGGTGGCCGGGGGGAGAGATGGTTATTTGGTAAGATTTTGTAGATTATTTAACTAAAATGGCCGGAAGCTTTTTTTGCTAACCCTGAGCCCCAACCAGTAATCAACAACTGTAGCGAACTTACTGTTTCAGGAAACTTTTTGCCCAGAAGAATTAATATTTGGTAGGGGTCCGTGGTTCGTATCCCCATTAAACACACAGTTGTGCGACGTTATGTACGTAGGTAGAGTTTACAGGACCCCTAATTGATCACAATGTAATGGAATGGTGGCAGGTGTTAACCGATCAATCCTGTCAATTTACTGGGACAACTCGTAGACCATGAATTCCGGTAAACCCAAAATAGGAGGGACTATTCTGAAGCCCACTTTGTTTGCGAATATGGCTGTTCTATCTATGATCCTCCTTTGTAATCATCCCTTCTGTCCCGTGGTAGCGAGCCCCTGTTGCGTCCCCCCCCCCCCCATCTTCAAACTTGCCATCACCGGGCGGGGTCCCTAGTCCTACCGTCACAGTTACTGGCACAGGCGTTAACGAAACATGGTCTTACGAACAAAAAAGCGTGGTAGCTGCGCCAGAGTTTTAACTTAAAATTTTTTTGGTTATTAACATTTTTTTCAAAAATCTATTGTTTACTCCGTTTTTTTCAAGTATAGTTTTCAGCTTTACAGTCGTTTTTAAGAATATCAACTGCGTATTATTTGGAATTAATGTGTTTGTTTTTTTTATGTGGTTAAAAAACCGTTGACATTTGCCGTTAGGCCTAGTTGAATGTCAATTTTTTAATGGTGTACTAGCATAAGCCAGGTGAACCGAGAAGAAAAAACTTTCGATTTACAAAAAACATCCTTCTGGTGACTGTTGGCTGCTCGTATAATCAAAAAGAAGCGCGCGCAGGTACATTAGGGCCAATTCATGCTTACAGCCATATGTCTATTAAGCCAACAAATAGCAAAATAATGCGACAGCGGTATTCAAAAGGGTTTTTTGTGATTCCTGAATGTCCCTAATCTTAAGAATTTCCAAGAGCACAGTAAATTGTTGGGTTTTTCTCTTTTATTCATCTCACATTGCCGAAATTTGAACTTTACTAAACCGGTTTTCATAATTTTGGCACCATTAGAGATATTTTGACGTCATAATTTTGAAACGGTTTAAAAACCTACCTTTGTGGCAGAATTTTATAATTGGAAATAAGTGCGACGGAGAGCTCTGTTATCTGGTGTTCACATTATTCGTTCTGCGAAAAAGGTATTAGTACTTAGTATATTTACCAGTTTAGAAAACTAGGTAATTAAATTTAAGGATGACTAAGACATCTACATACTTCCTGGCGACTTGCCGACTTCTCAGCGGGTGG
>JASANF010014141.1:0-23560 GCA_030248245.1 Trissonchulus sp. WLG1_4
TTCTTTGATACAAATACACTAAAGCTTGCGTAGGTACAAAACATCTCACCATCTCTGCATGTAAAATATTCGGCAAATTAGAAGAAAATTTATTGCTGATGTTATGTAGTCAATTTTTTAAAGTTTTTTCCAAAATTTTCAAGGCGCGGTCACAGGACTACAGTCGCATAAATTCGTTTTGACAATTCCTAGGAACTATTTGTGTTGCCATTTTAATTAGCTCACAAACCGAGCTAATGTTAGTGCTTGTTAACCAGGGATATTCATAAATAAATAATAAAAAGGTAGCCGGACTTTTGATTTGAGTTATTAAACGTCTGAAGTCAGCCGAAATACATAAATAAGGCTTACATTGGGAGACTAAACTTGTTCATATTTCTCAAAAGATAACTTTTGTCTTTTTCCTCTTCTTGCTACTCTGTCAGTTATTTAAGTGTTTTTACTTCCTCTTTTTCTACTTTTTAGGACTAGAACTTCTCAAAAAATAGCCAACTGCATTGTGGACTGAATTTTACGGCTAAAACTTGTAATCGGCTTTGTGCAGGGGCGTAGCTTGGATTCAAAAAAAGGGGGATGGTTCCACCTCAGCCATTTTTCTTGATCAGTATATGCTGCAGCTGGCGGGGGTCTGGGAATGGCAGCCACTAGAAGCCTAAATTTTTTATACTTTTCCAGGTTGCTTGTTTTAATGCCTCGATTACAAAACATAATATCCGTAACCTCCCCAGAACTAAAAGTTTTACGTATGTGCTACCCACATCTTATATCCGTATCCGAGGAAAGATATATTTCTAATTACTTATGTATGTATAGATTTTCTATATACATGTTTCAATAATTCATGTATGTATGACCTTCTATATAATCAGGGGGTAGTTTCAGAAGCTTTACATAAGTCTTTACATAAAGTCTTACATAAATTGAATTTATGGGAGAACTTATGAGAAGGTTACGAGTGGTACAAAAAGTGTTTCAGAAGTCTTGACATAACCTTCCCATAAGTTCTCCCATAAAGTTCTCACATAAAATTATATGCTCTCGCTGAAAACCGCATGGAATGTGCACGCACACGCACTCGCACAATTAGATCATACTTTTTTTGAGGTTTGTAACTTATTATTATTTAGCTCAAAGGTGAGTTATGGGTGCCCTGACGTTCTCCTAAACTTATGATAAAAACTGGCACCCACACTTAGCATTTTATGAGTAGCCTGAAGTTTTTACATAAATTTATGTAGTAATTATTAGGCTACCATGAATTTAGGTGGAAGACATAAATTTATGAGAGAACATGAGGTGATTCAGAATGTAAAGCTTCTGAAACACCTATAACGATATGTAAGACTTTATGGGACCCATAAGACTTTTGTAAAGCTTCTGAAACGACCCCCTATTTCGCTAGGTATATACCTACTTCGTGTCCCATTCGTCACTATCTTAGGATAGCAATTCAAAAACGTTCTGTTCTGAAAGAGTCGTATTGAGATTAACCCCGGATTGCACCAACAAAGAATAGCTCAAGAATAAGAATAGCTCGAGAATAGCTCAGGAATAAAATAAATTTTCATTGCACCAATATTAAAAGCTCGAGAATAGTTATTCTCGAAGTTGGAGAATAGCTCAAGAATAGTTATAGAATAGCTCAGGAATAGCTGAAGAATAACGAACATTATTGCACTAACGAAAGTTAGAGAATAGCTTATTCTCCAGCTATTCTCATGTAATGTGTAAGTTATTCCTGATCTAGACCAGGAATAGCTGAAGAATAACTTAATAACTTTTAGAAAAACTTACCAATCTCCATATTTTTAACATATTCATGTTTATTTTGCTTATATATTATTTATTTAGAGTAAAAATAACAAAACAAAAAAGTTTAAAAATGCTAGCATTCGGGTTTCGTTCGCCATCAGGTTACTGACTGGGCCCAAGTCGACGCAGATTCGGTGAGCGGACGAGAAACAAATCTGCTCACACAACGAATCTGTAGGCGGGGCTTATGTTGGCTTATTCTCGAACTCAATTGGCTGTCTGCTAGGCTGTGATTGGATAACAATGATGCAGCCACATTTTTATTGGACAGCTGAAGAATAAGTTATTCTCCAGCTATTCTCTAATGGTGCAGGGAAAAGTTGGAGAATAAAACCTCGCGAATAACTATTCTGGAATAGCTCGAGAATGAGAATAGCTCGAGAATAAGTTGGTGCAATCGGCCGTAAGTCAAAAATACATCTGATTTGGTTTCATTTGAAAAAGTCATTTGTGCTTTTTTTGGATTAAGTAGCTGTAAACAAAATATTCTACCCGTGCATTTCCCTCGCTATGACGCACGAACTCTTAAAAATTATATTTCGCCTTTTCAGTTACAAGTTAACCACGTAATGTACGTCAATTAATATGGATTCGTAATATATACATGAACGTTCATAACAACTTTAAAAAGTAGTTAATATTCGACGTAATTTCGGTCTGTTTTTATAGCCAAAATTCTTCTGTGATGATATATCACTCTAATTTGCACAATTTTTGGCCAACAAATTATTTTGGAACACAAGGCTTTTGGTTCCTAATTGCTGCTATTTGCTAGGCTTTAATGGCGTAAGAATCTGCGAAGATCCGATAATAACAACAAGTTGCCACCAAAAGTGCAAGGTTTCTTCCGTGGTATCTACTGTTTACTTTTTTCTGTTTTAAATGTTTATATAATTTCTGTGTAACAAAAGATTGTTCTTTAGTGAACTCGCACGTAATAGGTCTACACTTTGTTGTAGCTAAATAAAATAAATACATAGGCTAATCAAATAAATAAAAATAAATAAATTACTCTATTTGTATAAGTGTGTATTTCATGAAACGAGTGCACTGCCTAGGTTTTGTAATCTCATCTTTAAAATAGTTAGTTGGGTACTTTTGACTTAGTAATTTTTATTTATTTTGACAGTTGTCTCTATTTATATATTGTAATAATTTAAAATTTACTTTTGACCTAGTAAAGCTAGCTCCTGAACTAAGTTTACGCAATAACTTACTTTAATCATTTGTTTGCACACACACATCCTCCTACACATATATATATATATATATATATATATATATATATATATATATATATATATATATATATATATATATATATATATATATATATATATATATATATATATATATATATATATATATATATATATATATATATATATATATATATATATATATATATATATATATATATATATATATATATATATATATATATATATATATATATATATATATATATATATATATATATATAACAGCTTTTGAAATCCTTTAATCTCATTTTGTTTTGGTATTCATTTGAGTTCACAGTTGGGTCGAATTAGAGATTTCGACCCGCCGACAGGCTCGAAGCAAAACTTTTTTACTATTTTGAAGTTTCAATTTTGAAATTCAAATATTAGTGGCATTATTTGACCTTCAGGCTATAAGGAGAACGGTGATTCTCGTCTTTATTCTACGACTGTCATTTCTTTACATTACAATTGTTCTTTACTAAAATTTTCTTGCAGTTGCATAAATCATAAGACAATGGTCCTTGTCAAAAATTAGATTTAACGGATTAGATTCAAATTAATTTCGCTAATAGCGCAGCACAAAATTAACATAGCCGGCTGAAATTTCGCCCCACATGGCTCACATACAGTACCTCGGTGTGTGCCAAGTTTCAATAAATTACGTTTAATTGACGCTGCGTTATTGACAAAATAACGTTAAATCTAATCCGCTAAATTTTGGATAAGACCCAATGTTAAATTCTTTATTTTCAGAAATGTTGGCCAACACATCATTGTATCTGAATTTATCAGCAATCGATGACTCTCTCACGAATGAATCCTTCAAGCCCTGTCAACCGATATTCAGCCGAACTAATCAATTTATCATATTTGTCTACTCTGTAATCTTCATAGTTTCTGTGGTGGGCAATATTATGGTCATTATCACGGTGGCCCAGAGTCCCCAAATGCGGACGGTCACCAATATGTTTCTGCTGAATTTGGCCATCAGCGATCTTTTGAGATCCATGCTTTGTATGCCGCCGACTCTGCTTGGAATCGTGATCCAGTGTTTCATTTTTGGCGGTTTTGGGTGTGGTGCTATTTCCTATTTACAACGTATGTTTTGTTCTTTTACTCCGCTGCTTAGCTCATAAGTTATATATTAAATTATTGTAGAAAAACAGCTTCAAGTTGGCTTGCACCTGTCTAACAATTGTTTTCACTGCAAACGCACAAACTAAAAAAAGCGAAAGCAAAGGCACAGCAAAAGTTGAATTAGTTTCAGTTCATTGGTTTCTTTTAAATATATGACTAAACAAAAATCGCCTGAGAATAGACACTTAAGGTGGTAGTGTCGCCAAAGCAGTTTTGCTCATAGGTTGCAAAAAAAGAGCTTTTTGCTTTGAAATTGTACGTTCACTGAGAAACTAGTGAAATGTCATATGGTGTCAAATAAATACTGCCAGACACTAGACTACCAACATCTACCAATATTTTGAATCAATCATTATTTGTGAGCCAGACATCACACAATAGAGACCTAAAAGTTCAAATAATCAAGCCAGATATCAGATTGGCCAGCTTGTGAAAATCATGTAATGTTTTGACGTACAATTTTTTGCCACAAATAAGAAAAATGAAAAATGAAGGTTCGTTTTTCTTTTGATTTTAAAATAAGT
This sequence comes from Trissonchulus sp. WLG1_4, assembly GCA_030248245.1. Lineage (NCBI taxonomy): Eukaryota > Metazoa > Nematoda > Enoplea > Enoplida > Ironidae > Trissonchulus > Trissonchulus sp. WLG1_4. Next base: position 4,718 of record JASANF010014141.1, read on the forward strand.
GTCTAAATTTTTCACAATTTATCATTATCGCTGTGAGTACTTCACAGTTTACGCACAGTTTCACAGTTCAAACAGGTATTACTCCGCAACCACTCAAACAATTTGCACTAAATTTTGTGTGCATAAACTACAACATTATGTCCGTTTAGTCTGTGTAAACAAACTAGACAACCGGATTGATAAATGTGGTGAAATTATCGAATGTGAATAGGTTTTTAAAACGTCATTTTTCCGAATTTGCGACTTCACTGCTAACTGTATGCTGCAGCAATTTTGCTGAAACGTAGCGAAAATATTTGCCTCAAGACATACTTTCAGAATATATAAAGAATAACGTCTGAAATTTTACTGAAAAAGTTTTACAGTCGCGCAAAATCGACTGCTTTCGCGACACTACCCCCTTAACTCAACGAATGCAAAAACTATACGACTACTAGATAATATATACATACAATGGCTGGAACTCACAAATGGTGGTTAACTTAAGACTGTCTAAAACGTTCTTTTCGAATAATACAGAACATCGTAATGAAAAATTCTGTGTAGGCTATACGATCACGGTTTCGACTTATAGTGCGTTTAAGTCAAGCACCTTCTGGAAATCGCAGCCATTTAGGTTGACTGTTTGCGTAACTTGCTCGTAGTTATGCCGGCTCGCCTGTTGCTCAACTTCACAAGTCCTACAATTGTAACAATTGTCAGTGCAAAATCAGGTGATTCGTTACGAATTCGTCATTTAAATTCATTACGAATTACCAGATTTAGAACTTACAATTGTTACAATTGTAAGACTTGTAAAGCTGAGCAACAGGCCCGTGCTGCTGCTGAGCGCACATGGCTACATGCATGAATCGACTCTTCATTCTAACTTGTCTTTCAGCAGCCTCTGTCACAGCCAGCGCTCTGACTCTGGTCGTCTTGGCTGTGGAACGCTTCAATGCCATTTGCAATCCCTTCAAATCTCGGATTTGGCAGACGAAATCTCATGCGGTCAAAATGATCACGGGCGTATGGCTGCTTTCCTTCACTATCAACATCCCGTTTGCCGTTTTTGCACAAAACTTGCCACTGGACAAAGTTGGTCACCAGTACAACTGCAAACCGGTCTGGCCCTTTGAATACTTCGAACCGATCTATTGGACTGTACTGATCATTCTGATCTTTGTGACCCCTACCGCCGCCATGACTATCCTATACAGTAACGTCATTCGGACACTTTACAACGGGATCCGCATGGAACGATGCAGAGACGATCTGAAAGATGAACGATCCAACAGCTGTCTCAGTCAGGCCATGTCCGAGCCTGATGAAAAGAGTAAGCTATGAAATAGGTAGAGTCCTAGGACCAAGAGTACATAATGGGAAGAATATGGCACTTTTCCCACTTGGCCGGGAAAACTGGATGCGTTGCACATTAGCGGCCAAAAAATTACGTTCGGAAATTGGTCCTGCAACGGACCCAAATGGAAACGTTGCCAATTAGTGCCAGTTACCAGAACTAAATATAGCAATTCTTAGCCATCAGCCAATCAGATCTTGGCAACCTTCTGGCTCCGCCCACCACATGAGATTACTGAAGCTGGATTGTATGCGCAGCTTAAAAGCTGCTAATCTGACTGGCTGATGACTAATAATAGCTACACACAGACCCTTTGCAGAACCAGTTTCAGTAAGAGCATCATTTGGGTATGGGTTATCCAGTTGGGTTCTTTTTTGACCGATTATGTGTAACGTATCCAAAGCTGGCCAGACTTCAGAAATAAGACTGGCATACCTATTCTATCTAGAACATAGTTAGTTAATTGTGATATTTTAATTGGTTAACTTTTATTATTTTCATTTAGGTAATTCCTCAGTTCAAAGTCGGTAGTTAAAGTAGTAACCTGGGCAGTGAGTAGGTATTTCGTTAAGAATTCAAAGCGGACATGCGGCTATAACAGAGTTCTGGAATCGATTAAAACAAATAGCAATAATTACCTACAATAGGAAGTATCCAGAAATTTTCACAGCCACCTTGTAATTTTGTTATTGGAACCATTATTTTTTTTGTAAACATTATTTTTATATCTTGCAGGTACCTCTGTAATCCTGCCCAACGAACCGCAAAAGACCCTGAATGTGCCCGGACCTAGAAAGGCCTCCCGGAGCCGAAGCAGTCCACTCCAGCGATCATTCAGGGGCTTCCGACTGTCCCACAGTGAAGCAAGTACGGTGGGCTTTCGTCCTGAACCTTTGCTGGTTTAAATAGTTTAAGGTAGCGCTCAGCAACAAAACTAATGTTTGGCGTTCAGCTCATTCAAGAAATAGCAATACCACTTTAATTGTATATAAAAAAGACATCAAAAAAACCTATTTACAATACAGTTCAGCACTTTAATGTGAATGTGTCAAATTTTATGACCATGTCGAATTTCCTATTCACACTAATTTTGTTTTTGACCTAGCTCAGCGAAACTTCAACCGATTTTGATGATGTTGGTATCAATAGAAAAATCTCTCAAAAATCTAGACGTGATTGATCTTCGATTTTTCATTTTTGTTTTTGCTTTTGCAAAAAATCGATTTTTCAAAAATTAGTCGTGTTTGAGCGACTACAAAAAGTGCTGCGGGCCACAATTTGAAAATCGAAAAACTTTCACGTCTGCATTTATATTCTTTCATTCATTGTGCAAATTTTCAACTCAGTCGCAAACGGCAGCTGGGACCCAGGTCCAAAAAAAGTAGTCGATTTCGCTACGCAAAAATGTAAGGTTTGCCCACACGTTTCACTTTTTCAAAAATTAGACCTTTCCTAGGACTGCATATTTCCGTTGAAAAAGTTACAAAAAGCCATACTCAATTTTTTAAGAAATTAAATCAAAAATTTGACATTTTCGAAGATTTATCAGCTTTGTAGGTTTTTCATTTTGGATTTGCTATTTTCACGGCTAAATAACTTAGCAAAACTTCAACGTATTCTTAAGTTTAAGGGGGTAGTGTCGCGAAAGCAGTTTTGCTCATAGGCTGTGAAAATAGAACTTTTTGTTTTGAAGTAGTACATGCAATGAGAAGCTAGTCCAACGCTGTATGGTATCAAATAATTACTGCCAGACATCACACTATCAATATTGACAAATATCTTGGACCAATCGTCATTTGTAAGCCAGACATCACACAATAGGGACATAAAAGTTCGAAAAATCAAGCCAGATATCAGATTGGCCAGCTTGTGAAGTACACATAATGTGTGGACGCACAATTTTTAGCGACAAATAAGAAAAAAGAAAATTGAAGGTTCGTTTTTCTTCTGATTTGAAAATAAGTGTCTAGATTTTCCACAATTTATCATTATTGCTGCTACTATTTTACAGTTTAAGTACACCTTCACAGTTCAAACTAGTATTACTCCACAGCCGCTACAGTAATCTGCACTAAATTTTGTGTGCATGAACTACAACATATGTGCTACTAGTCTGTGTAAAAAAACTACACAGAAAAATTGATAAATGTGACTAAAAAATGGAATGTGAATAGGTTTTTTTTTCGTCATTTTTCCGACTTTGAGACATTATTGCAAACTATATGCTGCACCAATTTTGCTGAAACTTGGCAAAATAATTTGCCTTGTGGTAGATTTTTAAAATATAGAAAGAACAATTTCTAATATTTTACTGAACAAGTTTTACAGTCGCGCAAAATCGACTGCTTTCGCGACACTACCCCCTTAATACATCAATTTAAAGCTAAGAAACTGCATATTTCAATGATATGAGTAATCATTTTATATGGAAACAAATTTTTTTTTGCTACGGCTACAAAATTGTCCAAAAAATTTACAAAAAATTTTTCATCACAATATGCACATCAAATGAAAGCTATTTTCATTTTGAACAACTTTCCTTCAAGACATTATGGTCAAAAATGTTGCTGAAAAAAATTAAACGCCAAAGTCGGTTCCCCTGAGCGCCACCTTAAGAAAACTGAATCTGAAATAGAACCACGAAATAAATTTTCATTAGGCCTACCTGGTCATAATGTCGATTATGATAATCCAATATTAGACGTAATTTGGTAGTGGCTCGTTGGTAGAGTGGAATGATTCTCGGGAATAGTCCGAGAGGTCCCTGGTTCAGTTCCTTCCACGACGAAGCAATTCTTTTTTCTTTGACGCAAGTTTAAATAAAAGCTGGGAAAATATTTCAACGTAAACTGTCATTTAACAGAAGTATACAGTCAGCTAAAATTGGTATTAAACTTGATTCAAGTTTATTTCATAAAAAGTAGCCGCGTTTCATAATTCCTGTAGAATAAAAGACACTCTTCGCAAGACGTTATAACCATTATTCACTCACTCAGAAGAGGTTGTTTTGACATTAGTAGTAGTCTTGGAAAAATGTTACAAAAGGAACGGTGATCATTTGTGTTTCAGCGTCGGAAAGTTCAGGCATGATTTCCCTGCGATCCAACAACATGGAACGAAGCCTGATCACCAAACAACGAGTCATCAAAATGCTGGTGATAATCGTCGTGGAATTTTTCGCCTGTTGGACTCCCATGTATACATTTCTGCTGCTGCACGCCTACAAGCTGATCAACGGAAGATCGTATCATGCTCAAGTGCTGTTCCTGTTGTTTCTTATGCTCGCCTATCTCTCCTCGTGCACCAACCCATTCACATACTGCTTTATGAATGCCAGATTTCGTACGGCTTTTTTGCAGACTTTTGGGTGCAAAAAAGTTGCGGCCGCTTCGGTGGGGCCCAACCGACATCAGATCAGATCTTGCAGACGCGTCACGACCCCCGTCATTCGATGTAACGACGAAGCTATGCCCCTTTACGAAACAAAACAGAACGGACAACACGCCCCCCTCATTCGATGCTCAACTAAAACCCCAACCCCCGACGACCTCATACTGCCTAACACAAATGCAAAGAATTAATAATTGGATTATTGCTTGATTAGTTGATTGATAATTGATTAGTTATTTTATTGAAAATGTAATAATGACTGTTGATCAATTATTTGCGACTTTCTCAACTGAACTTGCTATTTATTTTTAGTATGATTAGTTCATAACGGTCGATATAATATTAATTTATTTACGCGATGAAATAGAAAATATAGAAATCTACACTGATTGGTGTCAAATCGAACACATGAGTCTTACACTGGCTTGCACCAAAATAGAATAGCTCGAGAATAGAATAACTCACGAATAGCTGATCTCATTCAACCCGAAAGACGTATTCTTTAGATTTGTTTTCAATGTTACCTCGATAATAAGTCCACATTAACTAATTACCATACATTAAATATAATTTCTGAAAATTGTAAAATGGTGAACAGCACTCGAGAATAGCAAAAGAATAAGAATAGCTGGAGAATAAGGTTGGTGCAAGCGGCCGTTAGATTCACTTTGAAGACATTAGGTATTGTGTCTGTTAACGCTTTTCAATGGCTGAATAGTTGCGTAGGCACTTATTCAGTTTAGTCTGACTAAAAAAAGTTAAATTCGTCGATTGTCATTTGACCTAAGCTTTAGGAATGGGGCATATATATTTTAAAACATGACTTCTAAACCATTTTAACTTATTTTAACGACGATCAATTTGCTTTAAAGCACACAGGGGCAGGTACAAGGTCAAATTTTGCTCAGCTGCTGTGAAAATCCGGCAGAATTGTTTCGGCTAAGCCATTACATGAGTTCGAAATCGGATCGGATTGACCGTGGGACGGGTCGGTTCAGGTTAGAACTTTCTGACTTGCGGAATGTGCAGGTCAGTTTGGATCGAAAAAATTTTGGGTGTGAATCTTGGATTAAAAAAATTTAATTTTTTAGATATAGTCAAACAAAGTTTAACTTTGTTTGACAACACGTAAGTTAGTAGTGGCCTTGTGGCGGAATGGCTAAAGCGTAAGAGTGGTCTTCGATAGGCATTGCTCTACTTACGGTACGGCTTACGCACGTCGCAAACTACCTTGTTAGATTACAACACAAACATATAATAGCCTATGTAGCATAATGAACCATAAAACATTGATTTCAGTATGATTTAATTGAGCAAAAAATGTACACAAACTAACATTAACAGATGCATATATTATTTATTTTGTACACATCACCAAACAACAGTACAAGTTTCGGTAAACATTCTCTCCTGCTTAGGACCCCGTTCCCCTGAGCTTAGTGAAATTAGGACCCCCAACGTCGAATAACAAAACTAGCCAGGCGCTAGCAATTTGGTGCTTTTTGGCCAAACTTAAGTTAGAAATCGCAGAAATTTTACAAAAAATGTACATTTTTACTAAAATACACGGAATGAAACAGTAAGTCCTGCGACAAAAATTATTGACCACATTTCTCTTTTCCCTCCGAACTTCCTTTCTCCCCCTTGAAATTTTCGGGGGATTTTACGAGCATCCTTCCCAAAGCATGTGTGCATTTCATAAAAAGAGTCAATTCCGAAATCGTCAGAACTTGATAACAAGTAAAAATTCCTCAAGTAATATCGGATACTGCTACATATCTGCAAATTTAAAAGTTCAATATTTTTTAGTTATGAAGCTGACACGTACACAAAATATGTATCTATCAAAAAATTGTATTAAATTATCAATATTTCCTAATACTCAGTAGAACACAAAATTTCAAGTGCATTTATTTAATTTAACGATACTAATAAACTTCGTAGTATCCAAATTACAGAAGTATCTTACCAAGACTACAATATAACAGGGTAAAGGACAATTTTCCATAACTCAACTACTCGGTCGGAACTATGCTCTGGCCGAAATAGCTCTGTTAAAATTGATCATCAGGTTTCAGGGGAGGATCACAACTCAACGCAAAACATGTCTGATTTCGGCTGGAGCATCGTTGCGCTCGATTAGCATGAATAAGGATTTTTCCAGACTGCACAGGTTTTGTGCAGGGGTGTAGCAACCGGGGTCGACACAGCTCCAAAAAAGTTGACATTTTAGGCGAAGTGAACTGCAGTAGAAATTGCAATTTAGCCAAGTTCAGGCAAAATAAATTCGGCCTTGCGATATCTAGGAGAAGGGTTCCAGACTTCCAGAAGATACCTACAGACCCAACCCCTGGCTACGCCTTGCACCTGTGCTTTGGTCAGAGCGACAAACCAATTTTTACAAACCTACACAGCTAATAATAAGACACTAAATACGAATGAATACCCATAATAAAATAAGTGAAGGCAATTTTTCATACAGAAATAAGAAAGAAACTTGGCGACAGTGCTGTTTTTTTGCTGTCGCAAAATTTCTAATAACAAGAGTACATAATAGCTTCTCACTCTATATAGAAGAAGAGTGAGACACTCTCCAGCCTGCTTGTGTTATAGCACAGGCAGATGCGCTGGTCGTTTTCAGGCTACATGTTGACATTCTATGCAACATGTGACTGGCCAATCAGAAGCGAGCTTCTATTCTCTGATTGGCCGACGCCTGTGCACGTGCTCCAATCATAAAACGGGATAGGGATAAAGGCTAATAACTCATTATTTATTCATAATCTGCTTGTAAAAACATTAAAAAAGGGTTGCAAATACCTTTGGGAATATTTTGGCAAACTTTCAGCGAAATTGATTGAAAAACTTTGAAGAAATTCAGAAAAGTTTATATCTCAAAAGTTTCTCAATCAATTTCGCTGAAAGTTTGCCAAAATATCCCTAGAGGTATTTGCAAACCTTTTTTAATGTTTTTGCAAGCAGACTATGAATAAATAATGAGTTATTAAGCTTTTAACTCTATCTTAATGCTTATCAACACATCAGCGATTATATACTAAAGTGTGTTACGCAGGGAATCTACGCGCTGATTGGCCAGTCACATGTTGCATAGAATGTCAACATGTAGCCTGAAAACGACCAGCGCATCTGCCTGTGCTAGAACACAGGCAGGCTGGAGAGTGTCTCACTCTTCTTCTAAATAGAGTGAGACGCTATTATGTACTCTTGCTAATAATATGTCAATATTCAAAAAAGCTTTGAGTTACAAAAAATTTTTCCGCGTCATGATTCGCGTTCATGCTGCGTTATGATTCGCGTTCAGTGTTATCTCGCCTGTTCGATTTCTTAAGCCTGGTTCATACTTGTCCTTAAGAGCATAGAGACAGGGATGGATACCTAGACACAAAACATGATCCTTTGGTAAAAACTGACCAAATGGTATTGGCTACATTTTTGCATGCGCACCAGTTTGGGTTTCAACACTGTTCGGACAAAAAATTGCCACATTTGTAGCAGCAGTTTTCTTAAGGTGGCGCTCTGAATAACCGACTTTGGGCGATAAACATTTTTACGTAAGTTTTTGTTAATAAACTCAAGAAGAAAAGTTGTTGCAAATTAAATTAGCTTTCATTTGATGTATATAACGTCCAATTTGGTTCAACTTGAAATTTTAACCTATTTTTCAATGGGAAAAAATCTTCAAATCGATATACCAAAAAATTCTATATGGCTTTTGGTACTTTTTGAAACAGTTTTTTGTAGCTAATTGCTAGTTGCAACTTTTCAAAAAGTCGTTTGTGTAGGCAAACCTTTCTAAAAAAAATTCCAAAATACGTTGACCAATATTGACAAAAAAGCACTATTTTTCAAACTAATTTTTCGTTAGCTACTTTTTGGCTTCTGCAACTTTTCTCAACGGATTTTAGTACAGAAAAATTAGCTCTATTTTTTGGAAAATACGTATGTGTAGGCAAACTTCAGGTTTCTGAAAATGGGCTATAGCGTACATTTTTTTAAGATTACTGTCAGCTGCGAAAACCGACCCGCTTGAAACTTTGCAGACTGTTAGAGCAGACGTATATGGAGGTGCCGAACTTCTTGAATTGTAATTATTATGATTTGGCTCAATATGATAGGCTTTTTAAATCGTCACTTTTGATAGAAAATAAAATAACTAAAAATTTGTCGCCGGTAACGAAAATTCGACAAAAATGGCACCTCGGCAAGATAATTGTCTTTAATTTAAGCTATAGATTGTTAAATTTGGTTGAGGCACCATTGAGCTACGTCATTTCAAAAATTAGTCAAATTTTTCAAAATTTCAATTTTGATGCAGTCATAAAATTTGCTAAAATGTTCCGAGACTCATAAAACTTTGCAAAAATGCTTGCCTGGTGTTCATCTTGATTAAACTTAAGCAAAAAAGTTCGTATCAGCAAGAAACAAAAAAATATAGCAATTTGAATTAGTGGAAGTTACTCAGAGCGCCCCCTTAAGTTAGCTTAAGGAAGCGACGACAGGGAAAAGGACAAGTAGAAACCCGACTTTAGGGTCAATTCCTAAAATGGCTTGAACGGCTTAGATTAAAACTTATTTGCTCAACAACTCAGCTCGTAAATCTTGAGACAGACTTCCAAAATTTAATGCACAAGGGGGAGCTGATACAAATAATTATTTGCTATGGCACGTTTTGCATGCATTAATAGTCGCTGTTATGAGTAATTGGCGAAACAAATTTTAATCTAATCCGTTACGTTCGTTTTAGGAATTTTACGAATAAGAAATTAGGAAATAATGATTTTCTTTAGCGGAACGCAGACCTGTGCTGCTTAACGGAGAATCATGAAATCAAACGACATAATGGCACAGCTGTCTAATCATTTAGCTAATCTCAATGCGTATTAATAAAACGACTCGATAACTTAATCGATAACTCGATAAGTTAATCATTCTCATTTCTGCAGTGAAAACCCAGCCTTAGTATTCAGTTCGATTCCCGCCACGCCTCCAAATTGAGCGGACGTATGTGTTCACAAGGCATAAAGCTTTTGACAGTCCCTGAAAAGTCGAACGCGTTGTGCGGAGCTGTGCGGAAATTGTCCGCGTTGTCGCAGAAGATGCGCGACAGCGATGTCTCCTCCAGAGCTGCAATTTGTTCAGGCGTGAAGACGGCTCTGCTCTCGTACCAAAACCTGAAACAGACGCCGTTACAGCCGTTCTTCAAACCCGTAGTGGGCTTATTATTTAAGCCCGATTGATACTCGTCCTTGTAATTGCTGGGCCCTATCGTTTTGTTTGAAAACTGTTCGGCCTAATGTTTTGCATGAATCAAGGTGAAATGGCAGCGTGATTTCTGTTTATTTTGTCGGCTGCGACTATCAATGGGTCTTATTCAAAATTGGATTTATCGGATCAGATCAGGGTTTTTTTTTCAAAACGGCCAATGCTCAATTTGTGCTCATTTTTAAATTTCGATGCTCATTTTTAAGTTCGAATGCTCAAAATTTTTTAACGTTTTTTTCGCCGTGTTGCATTGTCAAAACAACACGTATATTGTGTTTTGCTTACAAATTCTTCTTCGTCAATCGGAAAAAAGGTGGTGCTACACTAATTTTTTTAAAAGGACAATTTATCGGTTCAGGCCGATCTGGGGTGACGTAAACTTTTTTAAGGGGAATAAAAAACTATAAAACTTTTTTTCCGCAATAAAATTTGGGGGTATGACCATTTCTTGTATTAGGTAAAAATGCACTTTTTCGCAGTTTTAATACTAAATTCGCAGTAGAAACGCAAGATTAGTAAGCTACATCTTTGCAGGGATCTGGAACTCTGGAGGCAGCAGCCTCCAGTAAAACATTGGAGATTTTTTCATTTTTTTTGGTCGAATTTAGTGAACTGGAGACATAGCAGAAATTTTTTCCGAAAAGAAAATTAAAACAAACGATTGGAACGCCACATCGGACAGTGTGTTACACAAATAAATGCAGCATATAATGTATATACTCGTGTGGTTTATACACGAATAATTTTTTATGAAAGATAATAACAAAGAATTGTATATAATCCATAGAGCTGCAGGGGTCTGCAGACAGCAACCTCCAGAAAAAATTGCTAAATTTTTTTATTTTCAGGCCAAATCTTTGATCAGTTGGATGCGTATATATCGGAAATTTTTTCGGCTGGGCTATAAACACCAATGGGGGAAGGACCCTTGTGTAAAAATTGACGGGGAATAATTTTGTTGGGGGGGGCGCACCTTCGACTATTTTTTGAAAATATCAGCGTAGCAGTTATTTGAGAATGCTAGGGGCGGTACTGCGACAGCCACCAATAAAACATGCAGAATTTATAGAAAACAGACCTCTTGAGACCATGCAGGTAAAAGACATTTTTGCGTATAAATCACCGTATATATTGTCTGTCCGCAAGTTCGAAAGTCTGAAATTTTTTCGTCTCGCTGATGTAAGAGAGACATTTGCCACCTAGCTACGTCCTTGTCCAGACATTACCGACACTACTGGATACTTAAGTTGAGATAAACTATATTATAAGCAAAAGGGGATGAATATGAACTTAGTTTTCGTACTTGGCGACTTCAATCGAGAAACCGGTTCTAGCCTGATTATGTCAATCTGGGACATACCGAAAAAATTTCCGACCGACCAAAAAACCAAAGAGGGGACCCTTGCATAAAATATGACTGAAAATTTTTTCGAAAATATGAAAATGAAAATGAAATGAAAAATAAAATCTGAAAATATGAGTTTCTAAATTCTTCCTTCTAGCGACGTCTTTGGGCAATATCAGCAATGCTCATTTGATGCTCATTTTTATTTTTCAATGCTCATTTTTATGTTACAATGCTCAAATGAGCACAAATTTGAGCAAAAAAAACCGTGGATCAGATTTAACTTTAATTCGTCAATAACGCAGCGTCAGTTAAACGTAATTTAGTATTGAAACTTGGCACACAGCGAGGCACTGTATAGTGTATGTGAGCTATGTGTTGCAAAATTTCAGCCGGCTATTTTGATTTTGTGTTGCGCTATTAGCAAAATTAATTTAAATCTAATCCGTTAAATCCAATTTAGGATAAGGCCCTAATACAACTTGAGTGCGCCGTGGTCCAGTTGCATAAAACACTTCTTACAACAGATGGCATTTCTGTAGTCCTTTCTCAAGGGCTCAAGGCAGAATACCTACGAAGTTCATGCGAGTTTATTTGAAAACAATCTTAATGTACATAAGCTTCCCCAGTGTCCAACTTTTCGCCACATACATATTCGCGTCTATTTCATCTAATCTGATATTCTACGTTACACTAATTGTGCGCATTCATCATCAGAATAATATTTCCTTTCTTAATCGTAGTTTAAAATTAAATCAACTTTTTTATTCAGTATTCGGCAGCTTAAAACAGAAAGGGTTAAAAATAGGTCAGAGAAAGTTGCAAAAACCAAAATTACAACACGAAAAAGTTTGTCAAAAAATTCGTATCCATTTCAGTCAAAATTCACAATAGTCTCAAACCGAATCAGAGCGAAAATTATTGTTGCACAACTTTTTTCTGCCGAAACTTTAGTGCTATGTAAAATTATTCCCAAATATTACAAAAACATGCTTTTTAAATTAAATGTAAAGTTTCCCGAACACAAAAAGTAGATAAAAACTACAAAACTACTGTCAAAATTTTCTATAATTGACTCCATGACAGAAAATGAAAAAATGACATAACAAAATGAAATAATAAAAACTAACTTGATTAAATAGAATTATCAGTTTTGTAATTTGAAAATATGAAAGCAAATTCAGATTTTAATTATTTTAATCACAAGATATCACACTGGACTCCACTAGAAAGATTCCACTATTTTTTGAAAGACTGTCACCTTCGGTCACTTTCATCCCATGAATAGCATAAGCACTAGAAAACAGATGTGGGTAAAAAATGGCCGCAGCGTTTCTCCTTACGTTTCGAATGATTCATTTTTCATTAACTGTTAAAAATCTGCAAAATATTGAATCTTCCGAATACTAAATCCACCGAGTGCCATTACCTATCTCCGTCCCTTAGGCTTTTGAATTGTCTGCTTAGAAGACAGGAGGTAGTTGGACCCACGAGGCCCCCCGGCAATGGATCCTCCAACAGCACACCAACGTAAAGGTCCACGTCGTCTGAAATAAACAAACAAAACAAACCAAGACGAATGGTCAAACATGAACAGAAACGATCAGCGAAAGGAACCGATGTGTGGGTGAAGTTAGGTTAGCCCTGATCCTGCTCGCGAGTTTAAAAACTTTTACTGATTTTTTATTTTTTATTATAGCTTTTTTAGTTACTTTTGCCCACTGAAACTACAATGACGTTTGGAAAAGTGATCGAGATTTGACAATCCAATGTTTGGTTTTTGGGTAGGTTTTTGGTTTAAACTTAGATATTTAGCATTATTACACTGTGAATTGTGTGGCCGTTAAGATAAACATTGAGCGCCAACAATTTTAGCATTGTCTGTTTTTTTAATTATTGAAATTTTAAAAACTGAGAGAGTAAACCCGGTTTATTCTTGTCCGTAAGCCAGTTTTCGAATACCTAGATGCATAATATTCCGATGTATTTTGATTGTATGAATCTATGAATATATATTTTCAACAGTGACCGCGTCAAAACCAACCTGGACTGCTATACATGCTGGCAATAGCCTCTATAACTCCTGGATCCTTGATGGCGTCTTGGAAATCTTCAAAAGTGGTGGCAAATTTAAGATGACAAAATTTGCGCCAGGCATTGTAGCCAGGAAGGCCCATTTCCCGACCGCGCTGTAAATTCAGGGCTGCCAAGTCTTTATTACCAAACAGCTGATCGGTGGGGGAAATAGATAGTCTTTGGGGGGACTTGACGGGGGTTAAAATTAATCCGCGGATTATCAGGTCCATTTCTGATTCGTGGAGTACCATTTCGGAGTGAAGCAGACCGTCGGGAAAATGAAATGACCCTACCCGGTTACCGGCGGCGGAAACTCGAGGGAAAATTTCGTTGATCATTCCGTGTCCGAACCGAAACGCTCCGCCACTGAAATCAGCTGAAATGCCTGGATTTACGGTGTTCTCATAACCCCTGTAAGGTCCGATCAGTCGGTCAAATTCCGGCTTACCCAGAATTCTAGGTAGCCAATGTTTGAAGGTCAGCACCTGCAGCTCAGCGCCGACTATTTTTCTGGTTTCCTGAAACAGCCTTTCACCATCCCAGTGTCGATTCATGTGTTGTAAAATCGAAGCCACGCGATTATGCTCTCGCACGAACAACGTGTGCATGGCAGTCAAGCCGACAAATACATTAGCCCTTGCGTCCCCCGCATGGAATTCGGCCCTACAGTGGGGACCCAAATTCGGGCACTCTTCTCGATTGAACGGCATGAAGGATCGATTCTCGAAAAATTCCAGCCTCAAAAATCCACTCTGCCCGTCGCGAAACTTGGGCAAATCCACAATCGAGCTGCCGTAAATCATCGATCCGTCAATGAAGGCCGTATTTTCATTCAACTGCTGTCTGGGTCTGTCTCGACCCGTCCCACAAATGGGGCTGGTCCGGGCGCCCTTGACGCAGCACAGATCGCCATCACAGCCGAATCGTTGGGCAGATTCGTCGAAAATCGGCACCGGCATTCGCATGCATCGATTGTTGCTTGGATCGCAGTTGCGGCAGTTGTGGGATTTGAAGAGCGATGTTTTCACAATATCGTGCGCCATAAACTGGCCAAATTGCATCAGCATAGCATTGGACGTTTCTTCCACCACCACTCCGTCAGATCGAAGCAGAAACAGGGAGATTTCACGGGCTGTCGGTCGATTATCTGCAACAAAACAAAAACGTGGATTACAAGACTAGTATAATCGATTCATTTTCCTATGAACTCTGGCCAATTTCTAAAATGGATTTAACGGATTAGATTGGATGTCTTTTGCCAATAAGTGATGACATCGTTTATGAAAATAAACAGAATTTCTGGACTAATTATTTATAACATTATTGTATCTGCATAATTTTGTAAATCTACCTTCACTTTGAAAATATAAGCTACTACCGCAATAAATCTTAATCTAATCCGTTAAATCCAATTTAGGAATCAGACCTTAGCTATCTAAAGCTTAGCCTCGACAATAGTTAAGTTTGGCAGTACTTGTCTTAGAACTCAGCCAGACAAACACCAGTTTAATACAGTTTAATTTTATACATAACAGTTAATTAACCATGATGACAGTATGACTAAAACTTCATGACAGCAACCGATAACCTAGACCATTTTATGTGCAGCACTGGCCTGACCAGCTGCTTGACTTGACGATGACCTGTGATTCACTTTTCTGATTGTCTGAACGCAGATGCTACTTTAAATACAATATTATAGATCCATTGATAACTTAAATTATCATCAGTTCATTACATAAAAGACATAAATCGCTCATAAATCTGTTATCACCCATTACACTCAACCAAGCTGTATCATATAAAATCCCGACAGACCAACAGGCCTTCCTATGCCATCCTGAAAGAGAGGTGGCAGCCGCAGTCTCAGCGGCGTGAAGGCAGCCCCCGCCAGCGGATTGCGTGGGTTGTTGCAGGTGCCGTCCATGGTGCGATAGGTGAGGTGGTAGCAGTGGTTCGCGGAGCAGTCGGGGGTCCGCGACAGGGAGGGGGCACAACCGTGCATCTCGTTGCTCTCTACCACGTCGTCGAAGGACAGCAGTTGACGGGAATGCACGTCTGAAATTATAATACATTAATTATTACTTAATTAATCAATGGTTATTAATATAACTTTGTAATTTAGTCGTGTTAGCGCTACAATGTTAGATAAATATATTATTATTTTATATACATAAACTTAATCTTGCGTGCTGCACCTTACTTCTTCGGAGTCTGCAGCACGCAATTTATGAGCATTATGAACAGACATGCGACTTCTATGTGCCACTTATTTCATTATGCGGATGCCCGATGCTTTGCATTAAAAGTTAAAACTTTTGTGACATCTAGAATAACCTTGCCCGGCAATATCTATGATCATGTTTGCTTAAAAATTAAGTATACAAATCAAAGCCTAAATAGTTTTTGACAAGAACATATACATATATACAACTAACTTTCAAAGGGCAAATTAATTCTTTCATGCCGTAGAATCTCGGATAAATTGGCCGGCATATCTCTGAATAGACTTTCGCACAAGTGAAAGAACTCTTTCTCGGGGAATCAGGTTCTGTTTCTTGCAAAAGCATTGGGTGGTTGATCGACGGCGTTTTGGGCCCGGAAATCATTCGGACGCGGAACGGGGGCTCGTTCGAAACCTGGATTTCGGGGTAACCGGTGGCCGGTTGGAATTATTTTCCAGCCTGGGCCGGGGTCCAGGGCCGGGCCTCGGATTTTGTGGTCGGCCTAGCTTCGCCCAAGGCGGGTTTAAATCTCGCCTTGGCATTGAATTGATCGAGTTATCGGAGCTGGGACGAAAAGGCCGTTTTAAATGGTCGAGTAGTTTCTTTGAGAGAGGTAAATTTGGAATATGAAATTCATCATTAGCAGCTGCAGTAAACAAAAGTGTAGCTAAAGCCCGGTTCATACTTGTTCGTAAGCGTGCCTATTTGTCCAGAAGCACAACTGCTGTATAGATTCACGCTTAGCTGAACTAGAAAAACACTCACGCTACTAATAATGGTGAAAAAACATAACTTACATAACTTATTTTCGACTTATTCACTGATTTACGAACAAAGGTGTTAGGGACACCGACGCGGACAAGCAAATGCAATCAGGCTCATATTAGTAAGTTAAGAATAAACTGATTAGACAAATTACACAATTGTGAAACAAACAGTTGTAAACAATAACAGAGTCTGTTTGACAGTAATATTAATTGGAAAAAGGCAAAATCACTCACACTAAAGTAAACAGTTAGGAATCAATTTCGCAAAAAGGTTCCAAATAGTTGTCATCGGGTTGAAATAGAATAGAATAGCAATTTCAAAATAAGATCTTTTCGAAGGCAACATTACGTACAAGTACCGACCAAAACTGCTTGCTACAGACTTGATTCCAGATAACTATTTACTTTAACTTCGGAACAAGTGACTCCGAGTCCGCTTTAATTTCGGCGTCGGTAGAAAAGAGTTTCAGGTCGATACTGTAGTATGAGGATCTTTACATTAGGGGTAGGGGCAGCCAAATGAAATAATGATGAAAAATAGCACCCAGTTAAGATCTGATTCTGGCAGAAAAAATCAGTCCAGACAATCATTTCATTATAGACAAAAAGTTTATTCCTACTTTTTTTATTTCCTAATTCTGTAGTGGCACTGTTATTTCCAAGAAAAAACTCATTTATAATATATTCACAGTGAGACCAGTGGCCTAAGTCTGCCTCTGGATGTTCGGGACGAGGGCTAGCTGTTTGGAAAAACTAGTTCAGCTGGCCTCGGAAAACCAGTTCAGCTGGCCTGGGAAAACCAGTTCAGCTGGTCTGGGAAAGCCAGCCCAGTCCTACAGGCAGCATAGCACGTCAGCATGCCTGCAGGCATATATGAAAGAAGACGTACATATAGAGGGTTACTAAGACTGCGTAGGGTTTGAGACTTTATTAGGGTATGAGACTGTATAAGGTAGTGTACGTATTTATCGTATAGTATATTAGCAAGTATAGTATAGTACGTATGTATAGTACGTACGTATAGGTTACAAATTGAACAAAAAGACGCGCGCAAATTAAAAAAATGATGAATAAATGGAATAAATTGATAAATAGGATAAATTGATGGATAGATGCTTGTTAGTAACGCATGTAGTAAAGCGCACCGTACCTGAAAGCCCCGCCAGCGGTCAGGTTAGGCCAAAGGCCTGGAAAGTTTTTCCCCAAGGCTAAAACCTACCATTCCTACTTGGACCGTCAGTGCGTGCTGCATGTGTACCGTACAGTATATTGCCATTGTGGAATTTTAAGTTGCTCGCGTTTACTGGTCTAAACTTTAAATCATGTGTGCCTTCTAAAACAGGGCAGCGTCGTATAATAACTTTTTTAATTTCAAACCTGGTTTTGAGGGCAAAAAAAACAAACTATATACACAGACGAGCACTGAACGTCCAGTTGTTTTACTGCGCGTTTCTGGGCGCCATTAGGGCACAAAATTATTATTAAGCCTGTTAGCAGTATAAAATAATAATACATTTTGATCACTATATGTGCTTATTTTTTAAATACGTAACTGCTGTGAGTTTTTTCTTTCATAAAACTTGAACATAAAACAATTTTACTTTGTATTATAGATAGCCATGACTAAATTAATTTATGTTTAATTAAATTTGTATTTAATCAAATTTTGTTTGTGTTCTGGACGTCGATATAGAAAAAGTGCATAGATAGCGCATATAGCACAACGATATCGCATCATTTTGTACTTTTTAGTAATTATACGGACCCTCAATAAATTAGAATAAATTTAAAATTATTCTAAAATTTTGTTTGTGTTCTGGTCGACGATATAAAAAATAGCGCATATAGCAAAATAATAGCGCATCAAAGTGCTATAAGCGCTTTTTTTGTAGGTTTAAAAAATAGCGCTTATAGCACCAGAGGGTGGTATTTGCGCTATTTAGGCGCTATTTTACGCTAATGTTTAATAATTTGTTAAAATTTTTTGTACTTTTTACTAAATATACGGTCCCTCATTAAAGCAGTGAATTTTAAAATTATTTTAAAATTTTCTTTATTTTTAAGTTATTTTTAAATTTTTGTTTGTATTCTGGTCGACGATAAAAAAATAGCGCATATACCAAAACAATAGCGCAATTTTTTGCTATAAGTGCTATAAGTGCTATCACAGTGCTATAAGCGCAATTTTTTCGTATGTTAAAAAAATAGCGGTTATAGTATGAGGGTGCTGTTTAAGCTATTTAGGCGTTTTTTGTGCTGTTGGCTGATTTATTAAAAATATTTGTGCTTTTTTTCTTCCTTAGCCCTAGGCATGGGCTCATGCTTGGGCTTAGGCTTAGGCCTGACCAATAGGAACGAAGCATTGAAAGTCATATTGGGTGATTGCCTGCAATTTTGACTGATGGGGGCTAGAAATTG
>JASANF010014144.1:0-74782 GCA_030248245.1 Trissonchulus sp. WLG1_4
CCTCCAAGGAATAAAAGAATGTAATTTTAATAGCAGAATTATATAAGTAAAAAAATATTGATTTATGCCTGTAAATCCGTGCTTATAAATATACCTACCAATCCTATACCCTGAAGTTTTCGGTGTCTTGTGCAATACTTTCTTTTAATCTTTAGCTTTACGACTATCGTAAAGATAAGACTTACGTAAGTAGCTATTTGAAAGTAGTTTTATTGACCCAATAAAACATTTACTAAGTTACTAAAACTACTTTTTATGACCCATTAAAAATTGTTTAGCTCAAAAACAAGTCTAGTTTTTTTATTTAATTCAGTTTAAATATCTTAAAAATATAAATTCAGCACTTTAGCTACTCTCTAATAGCTATTTACATTAATTTTATTAAATGGGAACGTTATATACCCTAAAAGGCGGTTCCCTTGCTTTAATCATAAAGTTATTGATAACAACTTTCATAGGGGCGACAGAAAACTGCCAAAAAAGTTCTGGGGTCCCTAAACAGTGATAAGACATAAGTATATGTAGTACGCGCCTAAAAAACAGGTGTAATACATCATGTACTGTCAAAAAACGAAAATTGAACGTTTAATCCTTTGTGCAAACAATTTTCTAGATAGCGAGATGTGTTGCGCAAAGCAGCTGAAGATACGCAAGTAACTTTTAGGTTTTCTAGACTTTATTTTTTTGCTAAAATGTAACCAATTTGACAGGAAAAAACAATGTGTCAAGTTTGCTTATCAGAAAAATTTTAAAAATATGCTTTATTATAGCACTTTCCATATTTAAGATAGTTATTTGTAATTGTTGATTATTGGTGTGTATTTGTTAAGTTAGGTAGGACTATTTTATACCCTTCTGCACAAATAGTGTTGGAAAAAAGTACACATAGAAGCTACACAAACTTTTTCTCAACTTTTCGGACAAAACTCAGGAATCGAACCCTTGCCTTCTGTATTCAAGAAAGATGACCATACTACTGCAACCAAGTCTTACAGGTCTTTTTTATTTATTAAACATGAAGCAACTCTAAACTGCTGGGAGTTATGGTTCTCAAGCTGTCTAAATTGACAGAATTCGTCAGCGCTAGCGTATGGACGATTCCTCATCTTACATTCAGTGTACTCTTGTACTCATTAGGAAAATAAATTGAACTGACCAATGACAAGACGACTCCTTGTACTGACCACCAGTGTGGCCTCGTGGGAGACTTGTAGTTGTGATCGCTGCATCATGATAACGTCTCCGTCCTTTTCAGTTTCCACCAGCGAGCGATACATGATGTGGATTTCGGCTTCGCGATCCAAAATCTAAATATCGGTCTATAATTCAGTAATTGAGTGTCTAGTCGATATTTTAATATTAGAAAACGTATAGAATAGAATGTAAAAGTGGCAGTGGCCCGCTGTTTGTTTTCTTGCTTCTCAAGGCTTTGACCGGCTGTGCTTGTATTGGTTCCATGAAGGGTTCAAAGAGCTTGGTTTAGCATTAGATATCAGACCCACTGACTGTTTTGAATAAATCAAAATGTATATAATAAAACCTAAAAATACTAGATAACTTATAATTAATAAACGTACATGCATATATGGTGTGTATGAAAAAATTATACGTATTAGTTAAGCAAAATCAGAAGCTTGGATGAATTGCTACATAAATTCTAACCAAAAGCCCTTGGCAAATAAGCGAGGAATAATCCGACACATAAAGAGTGTTGTGACCAACGGCCAAAAATGTGGGAACTCCGTGACTGTTCATATACTCGTCATGCACGCAGTCAATGGATATGGAGGAATGCTCCTAAAAAAGAGGACATTAACTAGATAATTAGTCAAGTTTGGCGGTTTGATGTCGACAGTTTTCAGGTGCTTAATAAGTTCAGTCTGCGGCAGTTCAAGCTAATTCTTCCGACAAGTTGGTATTTGCGCGATGGGTGGCAAAATAGCGAGATACATCCCCTTCTTGTGTTAATTAAAGTTAGAAATAGACTTTGACGAGTGATGACTATTCAACTCATTAAGAGCAACAGTTAAGCTGCAGTTGTGCCCGTCGTATCTTAGGGCCTATTCCTTTACCGGATTAAAGGGTTAATTATAATAGGACTAAACAGTTTAAAAACTTGACGTAAAAATGCCATTCCAAAACCTCCGGATTAAACGAACTTAACATTTAGCGCGCTGCTTTTTAATCGGACTAAACGGACTTAACTATGCACGCTAATGTTAAGCGTGCATGTTACATCCGTGTAGTCCAGTGGTAGTTTTGGAATGGGGTCAGACTAAAATTAAGCCGTTGACTTATTTTAACTCTTTAGTCCGTTTAACCCTATTTGCCGTTCCAAAACCTCGGACTAAAATAAGTCCAGTCCGTTTAATCCGGTAAAGGAATTAACCCTTAGTGTTAACAAGTACAAGCCAATCCTGAGATTAAAAAATTAACTAGAGCCTTAATCAATAATCGATCGAGCCAATTCAAATATAAGCTAAATTGCTAGCTACAACTTTGCTTTAGTCTTCGCGCTTTGTTTATACTTGTCCGTAACGGTGTCCGTTTGTACGTAAGTAATGAACTGGCAAATCTGGGCCCGATTTATCGAAGCAAAATGTTCGTCGTTGAAAATGTTCGTCGTTGAAAATGTTCGTCGTTGAAAATTTTGGATTGATCGAAACATTTTAATAACATAACACGTAATTATAGGACAAATGTTCGTCGTTGAAAAACAAATGTTCGTCGTTGAAAAACAAATGTTCGTCGTTGAAAAAGCAAATGTTCGTCGTTGAAAATGTTCGTCGTTGAAAAAACAAATGTTCGTCGTTGACGGCCGATTGCACAACTTATTCTCGAGCTATTCTTATTCTCGAGCTATTCCAGAATAGTTATTCTCGAGGTTTTATTCTCCAACTTTTCCCCTGCACCATTAGAGAATAGCTCGAGAATACCTATTCTCGAGAATAGCTGGAGAATAACTTATTCTTTAGCTGTCCAATAAAAATGTGGCTGCATCATTGTTATCCAATCACAGCCTAGCAGACAGCCAATTGAACGCGAGAATAAGCCAAGATAAGCCCCGCCTACAGATTCGTTGTGTGAGCAGATTTGTTTCTCGTCCGCTCACCAAATCTACGTCGACTTGGCCCCAGTCAGTAACCTGATGGCGAACGAAACCCGAATGCGAGCATTTTTAAACTTTTTTGTTTTGTTATTTTTACTCTAAATAAGTAATATATGAGCTAAATAAACATGAATATGTTAAAAATATGGAAATTGATAAGTTTTTCTAAAAGTTATTAGGTTATTCTTCAGCTATTCCTGGTCTAGATCAGGAATAACTTGCACATTACATGAGAATAGTTGGAGAATAAGCTATTCTCTAACTTTCGTTAGTGCAAAAATGTTCGTTATTCTTCAGCTATTCCTGAGCTATTCTATAACTATTCTTGAGCTATTCTCCAACTTCGAGAATAACTATTCTCGAGCTTAAATATTGGTGCAATGAAAATTTATTTTATTCCTGAGCTATTCTCGAGCTATTCCTATTCTTGAGCTATTCTTTGTTGGTGCAATCCGGGGTTAGTGGCATGACTTGTGCGACTATTTGTACTACACTCACAATAATCAAAATCTATTCTTTTCGTAACGAAATCACATTTCGTCTTTTCAAGCGGTGAAGGTACATTTTGTCAAGCTTTAGACATCGAGTTTGCAAATATCACCTGAGCTGTGATTTGCGACTTATCGCCCACAAATCCGTTCATCGAACATAATCTCAGATCACTCAGATCCCAAAGATCGATTTTGGACGATAAATCGAGGGTGATGTTTCCTTCAAACGATGCTCGGGAATGGCGAAAGGCAAACAAGACGTTTTGTAGTTGGCGAGTTTCCTGGGATTTTCTAAAAAAATAAAAAAATAACGTATTTGTTGGCCATTCAGATCGTAGCAGCCTTTTAACTACGATTTTTACCTTTAGCCTTTAGCTTTTGGAAGCTGACAGTAAATTTTAGCCAGAAGGTTAAAAAACTGTTTTTATCAACTGCTACTTGACATTAAAGTATGATTTATGGTTTATTTACTGACTGTAGACATTACAGACGATTGCATGCCAAGAAGTTCTACAAGAAACCACCCAAAAAACAAGCCAGGTTTACGTCTCGTATATGAAGTATAAATCAACACATCAAAGCTTGTTTAGTTTTTAGAAAGTAAATGAAATAACTTTGTGCTTTAAAATAATATAATAATAATATATTATATAAATATTATATAAATATAATATAAGTATATAAATATATAATGTAAATGTAATATAAATAGTTAAATGTAATTGCGGCTGACTTAAAAAATTAGGCAAATGTAAAGCACAGATTACCGAGGCATAAATTAGACTAACTCTGGCTTGCAATAAAAGAGAATAGCTCGAGAATAGATTAGAATAACCCTAGAATAGTTGATCTAAATTGACCCTAATGACGTACTTATTAATAGCTCGAGAATAAGGTTGATGTGAGCGGCCGTAAACTGCTTTTTTCACAAAAAACAGTAAACATTAACCACATTATTAACTAAAAAAGCATCTTAATTAACCGATTAACCAACCTAATCTGCATCTTTCCCGACAAATAAATGTACGAAAAAGTGCTTCCATAGATCTCAGCTCCGTCTGGAGCCTCCAAGGCCCCCTTGTCCAAAACCACCGACGACATTGAGTCCGTCAGAATTCGCGGCCGGGAGGGGGCTAATTCCAACCGCTGCATTTTCTCCCCCTTGTCCGCGGCGTCCGCCAAATACACCACATCTTTCAGGCCTTGTTCTATTGGCTGATCAAGATCTGAGAACGGATAGGACGCTGATGGCTGAAAATGGATTAGACGGATTAGACGGATTAGGCAATTTAAGGAAGGTCGGCTACGAGTACACTGTAACGATATACACCAATGTCACTGGTGTACTTCTTTGCAATTTTCCCTGTGCGCTGTATGTATAACTTGATTTAAGAATTTAAGCCTATTTCATAGCAACCAACTTTTTAGTCAGAGCTTTAGTTAACCCGGAAAAATAATCGTAAACGAACTATATACAATTCTTTTAAGGTCCTTAAAAGGACTTAAAAGTCATGGCGTTAAACAGAAAAATAAAATTACTTAAATTTCACAATCAACTGTGGTAACTGACATTACACCTGTGTTTTTCTCTTTTATTTTTTTTAGAATTTTTTTAAAAGGCATGGATGTAGTCCCTTGCGATACGATAGTCCGGGGTCAACAGGGTCAAGAAACAGACACTAGAACCCCAAGCTGCATCACCCGGACTCAATGGGCTGCGGTCACTTTTTTAACCAAGGGCCTATTTTTTTTACCCCTTTCTAGCATATTATAACATCAGAAGCCAAATAGCACTATCTTACACTGTGAAACCTGTCGGCGTTATTTTTCACAGAATCTGTTACTTGGATGCCTTAGGTCTCCGAGTGAAGCGAGTCGGTGGCCAAGTGGCTAGGCGTGACAGTCCTGCCACAAACACAAAGCTGTCATTGTGACTCAGGCTCCGTCTGTGGTGACGGATCAAAACCCAGCCAAAGACCGGCATTTTCAAAATTTCATGCAGCAAAGGGTTATCGGATTAAAGGGTTAATTTTTATCAGACTAAACAGTTTAAAAATTATCGAAAAAAATGCCATTCTAAAACTTCCGGATTTATTAAATTTAAATTTTTGCGCGCTGTTTTTTAATCAGACTAAACGGAGCTAGCTTAAGTTCAACCGTGCATGTTAAATCAGTTTAATCCAGCAGTAGTTACGGAACGGTTTTGGACTGAAATTAGATTTATCTTAACTCGCTTAGTCCATTTAGTCTGATATTTTATTGCTAAACCTCGGACTAAAATAAGTCCAGTCCGTTCAATCCGGTAAAGGAATGGGCCCCAAGTCCGAGATGATGTCATCATATGGCATTTAATCCACATTTGCGAACGCAAATCGAAAGATGCATATGATTCTGGTAAAAAAACTACATAAAAAACCATAGAAAACTCGTAAAAACCCACCTTTAAGGCCGCCAAAAGCAAAATTGTAAATAAATCCAGTAGCATGAACGGTTTATAGCCGTTTTTGAAGAACTGATTAAGCACTTTGCAAAACTATTACTGCACAAGTTGAGATTTCGCAAACTTTTACCATCAAATAAAAACTAACCCGAATTGAGAGTGTTTTACTGTTATTTTAAACTTCTGTAAAACAGAACTTTTTGCAAAACTGTAGTTGTAACTTTTTGGCATGTAATACGGGCTGAAAAAAGGTGTTCAAAGCCAAAAGTTGAATTTTGACTAAGCTAACAGCAGGTTAGATAACTTTTATTTATAATTTAGCGATAACAACCTACTTATAAATGGGGAAATTTTCAAGTACCGTTTAAAACCCTCCACTTATAAATTTTAATAAGATTAAATTTTTTTCCCAAATTTCACCACTCGCTAAATATTATTTACTGATAGATTTTGCTAAAGCTGAAAAATTTCCTTAGTCACAGGAAATTTGTTGATTTTTCAGCTTGCAGTCGTATATGATACCGTTTTTAGCATTTTTAATAAATTAAAAAAAAAAACAACGTGTCTATTCAAGTTAAACCCGCAATTTAAATTTTTAAAATACCCCGCTGCGCTAAATGATGCAGCCCTACAGTAACAACTTTAAGTTGGTAGCAAAAAATGGCCATAAATGATTGAATAGTTGTGTATTGGATGAAAATTACTAAAACTTGAAAAATGACTTCTTGCTTACCACACACAGATAAATTTTCTAATTTATGAAGTTGCTAAGTAAAACTGATGTTAAACGCATTCCTATGGTTTCTAGATTTGTTTCAACAGTTCCACCAAATTATGAAGCAAGTAACTAACTGTACCTACGTCCTACATATCTAGATCCAGATTGCTAATGCTTATCAAGTATGAATACTAAGTATTGCTATAAGTGATTTATACGCATGTTTCTGTGAAACACCGAGTGCAGGAGCACAAGTGCACCTGCACGAGGGTTAACACATACGTATCAATTGCTTTCAGCATAGCCACCAGTGCTATAAGTGACTTGTAAATGGATTAAAACTCTGGCTGAACACTGTGCAGTAGGTTAAAACGGGGCAATATGGTCGTATTTTTGGACCCATTTTGGTCGATTACCCTATTTCACTTAACAACATTTTACAGACATATGCTATCTCTATGAGGTCAACGCATGTTAAATGAACCTATTGGTCAAGTCTTTTTGCAAAATTTCAAGTCTTTCAGTTAAACTTAGCCCTTGAAAAGCTAAGCTAAAGGTGAAGCTGAAATTTGCTTAAAAATAGGGTAAATCGGTCGCATGTGTAGGTTAATATGGTCGAATTTAGGGTATTATGGTCGCTGTTCAAATCATTCTAATTTTTTTTAAATCTGAAGGAAATAAGCTGTAATTTTTTACAAAATTTAGTGAGTTATTTATGGGCACGACCTGCGGTACAGTTACAACAGTAGCACATAATGATTCTTAGTGCAAAATGCATGTTCATTTGTAGAATCTACATTAGCTGGAAGAAACTAGTTCAAAAAAGTTTAACTTGTCGAACATGTTTATATTTAACAATTGACAAGGTTTATCGAGCCCAGATTTTAAAAATTAAATTTAAAGCCAAATTTAAATCGTAGCTGGGACTGCAAATGGGGAGGGGGTGCACCTCAGCAACTGTTTTGCTCAGTTGATATGCTGCAGACTGCTGCTTACGTTGACCTGTGGGCGGCAAGGCTTAAAATAAGAAAATCGACTTTAAAGTTTGCGCAACTTTTTCTATTTTTTTCTGTAAAATTTCAACCGAAAAGCTTGAACTGAAAATTTCCCCGAAGCAATCTTCAAACTCTCATCTGCAGTTCTGCCAGTTGTTGCACCACAAATTTTACACGTGTTTGATGGTTTGGCCGGTTGTTAAGCTGCTATAAAGTATTGCACATACACGATAAAAATTAGCGGTTAGCCGCTTTCTACCTAATGCACCAAGATACTGACATCATGAATGCTCTAATTTGGCACAGACGTAGCAGAAAGTACTACGTAATGAGCAGGGCTGGGCACGATTATACGGTACGAACCGTGTACACGCGTGTAACCGTGTACACGCTAAGCTTAGCGTGTACACGGTTAGTGGTCACTATCCGCGGTTACTTAGCGGTTAGAGCGTGTACACGTTAAGTCACAGTAACCGCTTACTCGAAACGGATAGTGTAACCGGTTACTCTAAACGGATAGTGCAACCGGTTACTCTAAACGGATAGTGTAAACGGTTACTCTAAGCGGATAGTGTAACCGGTTACACTATCCCTTTTCCTACTTCGTGTACCCGTTAAGAAAAAATGTTCGCTTGGCTGCTGGATTTATGCAAATTAGCCTGCAATCGTGCGCAAGCGTGTTACCGTTTACCTGTGTGTTATTTCATATACGCTTTTGTGTGCAAGCTATATTCTTCAAGATATATAAAGGAGTTTATACTGACAGCTCAGCATTGTCCGAGTAGCTCATATGGTAGCTTGCTGGTCTGCAGATTTAGAGATGGGTGGTTCGCATCTTCCCTTGGTCATTCCTCCCCCTCTGCTTCTTGACGTTTAGTAACCGTGTAATCGTTTAGTAACCGTGTAACCGGTTAGTAACCGTGTAACCGTTTAGTAACCGTGTAACCGTTTAGTAACCGTGTAACCGGTTAGTAACCGTGTATGACCGTTTACACGGTTAGTATCAGTGTAGGGTCTGGGTAAAATCCAGCCCCAGCCCCAGCCCCGGCCCCAGCCCCAGCCCCAAGTGGGTAAAACCCAGCCCCAGCCCCAACTGGGTAAAATCCGGCCCCAGCCCCAGCCCCAACTGGGTAAAATCCAGCCCCAGCCCCAAATGGGTAAAATCCAGCCCCAGCCCCAACTGGGTAAAATCCAGCCCCAGCCCCAAATGGGTAAAATCCAGCCCCAGCCCCAACTGGGTAAAATCCAGCCCCAGCCCCAACTGGGTAAAATCCAGCCCCAGCCCCAACTGGGTAAAATCCAGCCCCAACTGGGTAAAATCCAGCCCCAGCCCCAAATGGGTAAAATCCAACCCCAGCCCCAACTATTCATGTATCTAATGCTAAGTTTTCGTAATAATTTTTAATTTTTCTGTATTTTTCAACAACACCAATCAATAGATACCACCTGAGAAGAATAATGCATGTATGTAGGTATGCTTCTGAAATGATTTCGGCCTAAAGGAGATTCGGCCTACATAGCAGTGATATATTTTCACACTGCCTGCCTGCTGCATTATTTCACACAATGCAGAATGCAAGTGTGCGTGTGCGCCCGCTCATGCGCCCGCTCGTGCGCCCGCTCATGCGCCCTCTCATGCGCCCTGTCATGCGCCCGCTCATGCGCCCTGTCATGCGCCCGCTCATGCGCCATGGCGTACGCCATGGAGCAAATTGCGCCTTCGTGGCAATAGGCCTTTAGCTGGTCGTATCACTGCTATGTAGGCCGAATCAGGCCGAAATCATTTCAGAAGCATACCTACATACATGCATTATTCTTCTCAGGTGGTATCTATTGATTGGTGTTGTTGAAAAATACAGAAAAATTAAAAATCATTACGAAAACTTAGCATTAGATACATGAATTCGATCGACACAAAGCAGGAATTGAACTGCAAGGAAAATACATAAAGCTCACTGAATTGTATCTAAAATTCGACAGAAAACTGATCAAAGTTTTCACGAAATGTAACTAAAAGATACAAACTGTGAGAATTTATACAAATAAAATTTGACGGAACAGAGCCAAAGTTGGTTGAAAATGTGCAGAACTGAGATTGAAGTTTAGTTTTAGAAAATTTAAATTCGTATGATGAAGTGCATTGCTTTAATTTTGAATACGATTACAGTTCCCTACCAGTGACTAATTATGCATCAAAAACTTTTTCGGCCTAACGGTGATTCGGCCTTGCTGTAATTGTTGAAGTTGCATCAAAGGTTTGCCTATCTGATTGTGGTGATGTGTTTTGCCAACCGGGGCCGGGGTGGGCGTAGGCTGGGGCTGGGGCCAGGGCTGGAGCTGGAAATTACCTAGTTGGGGCTGGGGCTGGATTTTACCCAGACCCTCAGTGTAAACGGCTACACGGATACTTAGCGTGTAAACGGTTACACGGTTACACGAATAATTGTAGTAACCTTTAGTTAGCGTGTACACGCGGTTACTAGCCTTCGAAACTAACCGTGTACACGGATAGTGATTTTGTAACCGTGCCCAGCCCTAGTAATGAGTTTCGAAAAAATTATAGCGCTAACTGCTGTAACTAAATAATATTTCACCTACTACTGTGAAGTTAAGCGGTGAGCTTAAACAGGTCCGAGCAAAGAGGTGATCAGTCGCCTACCTGACTACGAGTTAGGGCAAGTGGAGACAAAGCGCAACGGAATAATAAAGGGAGTTTACTGATATAGAAATACACGAGGACAGGGCATTGATGCAGAAATACAGTAGGGACAATATGGACAACACGAGGGACACAACCTACCCGCCCGACAGAAAGATGCAGACTAACTGGTCTGATCGTATCGAGGAATATTAGCTACAGATGCCGAGGGACTCACACGGAAGAGTACACTAAGATTAGATTGAGTGTGTTGCACTTGGTGATGCAACTTGAGTTATGTGTACTTTGTCATTCTTGACACTACTAGCTACTAAAAGTAGCTGCTTAACTCCATTTTTTCAAAAAAATGAAAATATCAGGTTGCTGTTCCAGGTGACCGATTTACAATGTTGGACTAGTGAGGGCTGCCACTAGTGGAGGTTGACATTTCCACGATGAGAAATAGCCTCTTTATACTCTAAATTCACACAATTATCGCGCGCACATCAAAAACGCTTCAATACAAGAGTATTCCTAAGCTGCCGAATGGGGGGAGTTAATATTAATTGTTACTTACTATATACATAGTGTTAGGGGTACCTATTTAAGGATAAGTTTAGGGCGAGTTTTGAGACCTGACTTCCGATCCCGCTAGCGGGGTTACCGCAAGCGGGGTACAGTCGTGAGTGTCCCAGTTTAATATTTTAATAAAATATTTTATTTTGTTGTAGGTAGTAGTTGGCCGCTTTAGTCATTGTAGTGGTTGTAGTTGCTGCTGCTGTAGTCGTTGTAGTCGTTGCAGTGGTAGTAGTTGGTAGATGTTGCCGCTGCTTTAGCCGTTGTGGTGGTAGTAGTTGGTAGATGTTGCCCTGCTTTAGTCGTTGTAGTTGTAGTAGTTGTTATATTAGTTGCTGCTGCTTTAGCCGTTGTAGTAGTAGTAGTTGGTCACCGGTGCTGCTGCTTTAGTAGGTAATAGTAGTAGTCATAGCTACAGAAACAGCAGCAGTCGCCGCTCCAGTAACAGCAGTAGTAGTACCAGTAGTAGCTGCAGTAGTCGTTGTCGTCGTCGTAGCTCTAGCAGCAGCCGCAGCCCCAACAGCAGCAGTAATAGTACCAGTTTTGGCTGAGGTGGTACTTGTAATCGTAGCTGTAGCAGAAAGAAACAGTCGTAGTAGCAGGAGTGCTAGTAGTAGCTCTGGTAGTAGTAGTAGTAGTAGTAGTAGTCGTAACTCGTAGCTGCTGCGGTAGCAGCAGCAGCAGTAGTGGTAGTGGTAGTCGTCGTCGTAGCTGTAGCAGCAGCAACAGTCGTTACAGCAGCAGCAGCAGTAGTAGTAGAACCAGCTGTGGCTGTGGTAGTAGTCGTAGCTGCAGCTGGAGCAGTAGTACTAGTAGTTTTGGCTAAGGTAGTAGTAGTCGTCGTCGTATGTAGCTGTAGCATCAGCAGCAGTCGTAGCTCCAGCAGCAGCAGCCGTACCAGTAGTAACTGTGGTAGTAGTAGTAGTCGTAGCTGTAGCAGCAGCAGCAGCAGTAGTAGTGGTAGTGGCCGTCGTCGTCGCAGCTGCTTCAGCAGCAGCAGTAGTGGTCGTTGTAGTCGTTGTCGTAGCTGCAGCAGCAGCAGTCGTACATCCAGTAGTAGTACCAGTTGTAGCTGTGTTAGTAAGTGGTAGTAGGCTAGTAGTAAAAGTCGTAGCGGTAGCAGCAGTCGTCGTTGTAGCTGCAGCAGCATCAATCGCAGCTCCTGAAGTAGTACTAGTAGTACCAGTAGTAGTTGTCGTAGTAGTAGTAGTAGTCGTAGCTGCAGCAGCACCAGCAGTCGTTATTGTAGCTGCAGCAGCAGCAGTCGTAACTGCAGCCGCAGCAGCAGTGGTTGTAGTAGTCGTCGTAGCCGTAGCAGCAGTAGCAGCAGTCGTAGCTCCAGTAACAGCAGTAGCAGTACCCTTCAGTAGTCGTAGTAATCGTCGTCATAGCTCTAGGAGCAGCTTGACTTAACGTTGTTGAGGTATCTGATTTATGTCGTATCAGGTTTTTAGAGTACAACTAGTCTGAGCTTATCCATACTTCTTGAGCCAAACTTTTGTCAAGCAAGACCGACATCGACTAAAACATAGTTCCGTCCAGTTTGAGCCAATCTTGTTAACTATGATTTGTTATTCAGGCTTTCCCTCAGCCTACTTACCAAGTATATACTCCAGCCAATTTAAAAATATTACTTACTTACTACTATTAAAAATTACTTATTAAACTACTACTTATTAAAAATCGTTTAGAGTTTTTAGTCTAATTTCTATTATATGTTTGCAAAAGTGACATGTCTCAGAATAGAAACGCTGAATCAAGTGCACACATTTAACAGTCGCAATAGGCGCAATTTTCTGACATAGGAGTGTGTAGGTATTGTGCTATTTCTAGATAGTTAAAGTTCTAACTTATTAGTGCTGAAAGACCCTAGGCCTTATGTATACGATTGCGTTTTGAGTTTTATAAGCAAACTTGAATTAACTATCAGCAAATCAATTAAATTGTACTATAATAGAACAAACTGTACACAATTTCGACATGTTAGTAAATTAATATGACAGGAGCTGCAAAAGTTTGGACCATACTAGAAAAAAAGTAAAAAGTTACCGTACCTCAACTTTGACACGTCAGAGCGTTACCTACAAAATGTCCTGAATTGAAAATAAAAGCAACACTACACTGCTTTTGGTTGAAGTGTGGCCGGAAGTACCCACTACCCAGCTTGTCAGTTTCACAAACTTGCATTTTTTCTTCAGATAGGAAACCTGACTTTACTAGCAACTTTCTAAATTCACTCCCAGTATCTTTGTGTCTCTGATGATATCTGGACGTTTGCACGGATGTTCTCGTAGAAAATTGAATTCCAGTCTTAGCAAACGATTTGTTTCGGTGGGCGTTTTTCAAAATCTTGGACGGAAAACGTTTTATGTCGTTGACAAGGTACGCAAACTCAATAAATGAACAGGTCAAAAGCAGAAAATTTCGTTTTAAAATAAGGAGTCGCAAAGGTGCAGTTGTAACGAACAGCTGATCGTATCCCCTGATTTCTGTTAAGTATAATTAGAGTTATTTGTTTAAAACGTTAATTAAAAGTTACACATCTTATACAACTTAAACATATAAAACACTGATTAGCCGGTCATCATATTCATAACCTGCAAAGCCAGGATGTCTAAAGCCAGGCTCCATTTCTGCCAAGTTTTCTATTTATAGTAGGCAGGCCGAGTATATGTTACTCTACTGCCATGCTCTCTGTCACTTCAACCAAGCATGCGCATTGCACAGAATTGCGCAATTACTGGCATTGAGCCACATCAGAATTGGGTATCAGGCCTGACTTCTACAGTACTTTTGTTCTAATTGCCGTTGTCAAGAGAGCTTGCCCCCTCAAAACCGCACAGAAAAGGACCATTTTGCGCTCCGCATTTGACATAAGACCCGAGCCATAATAGGTAGAGTGTCATATATACTCTTCATATTTCGTACTCTTGATTATCGTCAATCAGCAGTGTGACGGTTCGATTGGCCTTTGGATTTACAAAGTGCAGTACATAGTGCAGGAAATCCTCCTCTTCGTCGACGTACATACTACGTACAACGACATTTATTCTTTGCAAAAAGTGACAAACGGTGGTAGGCTATTGACGAAGCCATATTTTTGTGTTAAGGTGGTAGTGTCGCCAAAGCAGTTTTTGCTCAGAGGGTGCAATAAGAGAGCTTTTTACGCGGCGGCCTCAGCCGCCGCGTATATACTATATTGCAGTAGCATTGTTTACCACGTATCCGCTACTTACTGTGTATACTGCACTGTAAAAATTCATAGGTCCTCAAATTACACTAAATGTGTGTGCGTGTGTGTTCGTGATGCGTGTTAATCTGCGATCGCTATAGTGAATACACCTACGTACACATATTGGCTATCATGTTAGAAGATTCTTACATGATTGTGCGCATACATAAGAGCACAAAAATCCAACTTCTCATTTGCATGTCTGTGAAACTTTACATGGCAGTATGACAAAACCTGTTAGGACAATGGTTCTCAGATTGTTAATTAGCGCATCGTAGCTTGAAGAGTTTGAGCTCTAGAAAGCATTTGCGAACCATTCCTTGGCAAGATGATGCATGCCATTGCGCTATGGTAGAAATGTCAGCTTCTATTGTGGCAGAGACTTTCTTGACACAGAGCCTGTGCTGGTAACTGTGTTTTAAACTGTTTATGACCAGTTTTTACTGTAAAGATCGTTAAACTAATGAAAACAAGCTCTTCTGCTGATTGAGGAGTGGTTCTATATGAAGTGAAGAGTATCTATATTCCACAGGAAATATAAAACGCGGCCGTTTCTTGCAAAATGGACTTTTCAGGCTGCAACATGTTCTTTACGCGGCACTGCAATACTATACTGCAAATCTGTGTACCGATTCCACTGTAATCTGGCTGGCAGGTCTTCAAATTACACTGTGTGGGCGTGTATGTAACTGTCTCTGCGTATTGTGTCACTTATGCACGTAGCTACGTGTGTAAACAATGCGCATAGTAACAGGCAACCCTCACATGTATAAATAGTAAATCCATAAACCAATAAGTCAGTGCAGTCATTGACATTGCCAGTAAATGAGCGGCGGAGTTGGAGCTATGTCCAAGTAACTTGCAATTTTGCCCAAAGTTAATGTACACATTTAATTTAAATGTACCCCGTATTTTCAGGTTTACGCAGCTAGGTACATGTACGCAATAGTTTTACAAATTTTGCGAAAGAGATATTTTTGACTATCGATTTCAAGCGCAAATATGTACTTAATTTTGGACCCAAAATTGGCTGGAAAAAACTGAATGCTGGTTGGCACTTTTCTTGAACTTTGAGGAATCCCGAAGTTTTGCCCAAAAAAATTATTGCGTCAGTCTTGAGGGAGGGACGGTCAAAATTTAGTCGGCTTAGGGGAGGGCGCGTAGTCCCAGCCAGAGGATTGGTACCTAAAATTTTTTGGCTGTTTCATGTATGATTCCATATCATGTACTCTTGGTAATAGGTACCAGGCTAAACTGACGCCGTATGAATTTCTTAGGTGCCAAGGTGTTTTCAAGATTATTCACTTGAAAAAATTAGGACTGACAGTTAACTGCAAAACATGCTTTTATAAACATTCTGGCTTTTGAAGGTGCCGCGTTTTATATTCGAAGAATATCCTCAGCACAAAAAGCATGTCACAACTAAATCTATCGAAAACAAATTTGACTTTACTCGCAAAACGTGCTTGTTGCTTTGAAATAGTACATTCACTGAGAAACTGGTAAAATGTTATATGGTGTCAAATAATTACTGCAAGACATTAGACTACCTATATTTACCAATATTTTGAATCAACCACATCTTCTAAGCCAGACATCACACAACAGGGACATAAAAGTCAAAAAAAAAAGAAATTAATAATTTTAAAAAACAAAACCAAAAAAAAAAAGAAACTTTTGATTTTAAAATAAGCTTTCAGATTTTTCACAATTTATCATTATTGCTGTGAGTACTTCACAGTTTACGTACAGTTCCACTGTTCAAACAGAAATTACTCCGCAACCACTCAGGTAACTTGCACTGAATTATGGGTAACGAACGCGTGTAAGCGAAATCGAAATAGCACTTTTTGTGCTATAGCGCTTTTTTTATGCACTATATGCGCTATATGCGCTATAAGCGCTATGGAATTTGCTTTATGTGCTATAGCGCTTTTTGGGGGTGCTATTTGCGCTATATGCGCTATCGAAGGTGCTATATGCGCTATTTATAGCTTAGCTATAGCGCTTTTTGGGGGTGCAATATGCGCTATTTGCGCTATATGCGCTATCGAAGGTGCTATATGCGCTATTTGCGCTATAGCGCTTTTTGGGGGTGCTATTTGCTATATGCGCTATCGAAGGTGATATATGCGCTTTTTGCGCTATAGCGCTTTTTGGGATTGCTATATGCGCTATTTGCGCTATAAGCGCTACGGTGCTATATGTGCTATTTTTTTCGGATATGGATGAAACTTCTACAGAAAAATGGCCAGGGGGGATTTGAACCACCCATTGCTAGATTGCTAGCTTAACGCTCTACCGACTGAGCTACGCTGGCCTATAGGTGTTTGTGTTAATTTCCCTTTAAATAGTGATGCTGATCTTGGACAGCGCTTATAGCACCTGAGGGTGCTATTTGCGCTATTTAGGCGCTATTTTGTGCTATTGGCTAACTTATTGAAAAGTTTTGTACTTTTTAGCACGTATACGATCCCTCAATAAACAAAAAGAATTTTAAAAGTATTTTAAAACTTTTGTTTGTGTTCTGGACGTCGATATAAAAAATAGTGCATAAATAGCGCATATAGCACAACGATTAGCACCCTCAGGTGCTATAAGCGCTATTTTTTAAGCCTATAAAAAATAGCGCTTATAGCACTTTGATGCGTTTTTGTTTTGCTATATGCGCTATTTTTTAATATCCTCTATCAAAACACAAACTAAAAGTTTAAAAGAATTTAAGGGGGAGGGGGGGGGTAGCGTATATAGCGCAAATAGCGGGGGGGGGGTGGGGGGGCGTTTTTGAGCTAGAAACTATAGTAGCGCATATAGCGCAAATAGCGCCTAGGGGTGGGGGGGGTGGCGTTTTTGAGCTGGAAACTATGATAGCGCAAATAGCGCAAATAGCGCCTAGGCGTGGAGGGGGGGGGGGTAAAATCTCGTGCTCGTGCACGCTTACACGCGACATCTACCGAATTATGTGTGCGTAAACTAGAGGATATGTGCTTTTTGTTTATGTAAAAAATATAAACAAAAAGTTTTATAATTGTGACGAAATTATCGAATGTGAATAGGTTTTTAAAACGTCATTTTTCATTTCATTCATCATTTGCGACGTCACTGCTAACTGTATGCTGCATCATTTTTGCTGAAACTTGGCGAAAATATTTGCCTTAACACATATTTTCAGAATATATACAAAACAATGTTTTATCGTTTACGAAAAATGTTTTAAAGTCGCGCAAAGGCGACTGCTTTCGCGACACTACCCCCTTAATTGCATCAGTAAGTCTGTTTTTGAGCGCCCTGGAGCCAGAAAACCATGCTTGACACAATTTGTCAACGTCAAGCAGTTTTGTCGGCAACAGAGGACTTACTTTCGCGAAAAGGGACAAACGGTGGTCGGAAAGTGACGGAGCAAAATTAGAGACTACAGTACCTAGGTAGTCTCTCTTCTTGTACAAGAATGGGAACACATTCGCTCTATGCTAAACAGTTTAGTGCTGACTTCAAGTACGGGTTTTAAAATTGATATCTTTGCGGTCCAGCTTTCTAGTCCTTTCTTTTTCCCAGCATCAGTCAACGATGGTACATATATAGTCGGTATAATCGCTGAATATCTAGGTCTGTAAATATTTATTGGAATTCCAACCAACCAGAATCTGCCTTAATGTGATAATTTTGTACTGGCTTGCGCTAAGCCGAACATCTGTTATCTTCAAATTTCACATACTTTGAAACTGTAATGTTGGTATTTTTCCAGCACATGTTGAAGCTAAATCTAGTTGCCTTGTCAGCTACATATGTAGCTGTGTAATTTGTTACGCCATCACTGTGGCTTGCTTTAGAACATAAATAAGGTTTGAATTAAAGTAAGAGCCATTTGACCAAAAAATGTTGAACACTAAGAAAAAACGTGGGGCGCGATTTTAGCAGTTATACTCGCTGTACTCTTGATCGCTGAAAGTTGTTTTTTTGTAATAAAAGCACAGTTCTTGTTTTATCTTAGGACCTATTCCTTTACCGGATTAAACGGACTGGACTTATTTTAGTCCGA
Organism: Trissonchulus sp. WLG1_4; assembly: GCA_030248245.1. NCBI lineage: Eukaryota > Metazoa > Nematoda > Enoplea > Enoplida > Ironidae > Trissonchulus > Trissonchulus sp. WLG1_4. The sequence goes on from JASANF010014144.1 coordinate 18,239, forward strand.
GGTTTTGTAATGACAAATTGGACTAAACGTACTAAACGAGTTAAAATAAGTCAGCGGCTTAACTTTAGTCCGACCCCATTCCAAAACTACCACTGGACTAAACGGACTTAACATGCACGCTTAACATTAGCGTGTATAGTTAAGTTCGTTTAATCCGACTAAAAACTAGCACGCTAGAAGTTAAGTCCGTTTAATCCGGAGGTTTTGGAATGGCATTTTTAAGCTTGATTTTTAAACCGTTTAGTCCAATTATAATTAACCCTTTAATCCGGTAAAGGAATAGGCCCTCAGTGTTCAACATTTAATGGTCGGAAATTAGAGAAAAGGTTGTTATTGTGCATTAAAAACAGCAACTCTATAATCACATGTCTTTGCTATGACGACACTTCGCAAAAGATCACTATTCTTCTGCTGAAATCATGACACTTTTCTGTAGTCTATTGGTTATATTAAGAGCATATTTATGCTTTAATATAACAGTCACGAACATATGCAATTATGTATGTATGTACATATTTAGCTGGCGTAAGCTTGCTAGAGAATAATTTTGACTGTCCATTGATAACCAAGCTATTTCAAGTTTCTCCAGCTTTGAATAAGCAATTACATAATTTTTGTACAAATACATTATATGAAGTTGTATTTAAACAAGTGGTTTGATGTCCACATATACATACATAGATTATATGGCCGATTAACAGCTCATTTCGTTAGTTTTTTAATACTAATTATTTCGCTCATTAGTAATAATTTTCTCATTTATTATTATGTATTACTATTAATATATAATGATATACAGGTCACGAATAATCAGTACTCAGGTCTATAGTGTCACAATGTATGTTTCTTTGAAATAAGCAATTCTTTTGAGTAGCTTTTTTAAGTTATAGCCTTTAGTGTTTTCGCCTGCTTTTTAGAATTTTTAAACTGTTCGTTTGCACCTTTCAGTCATACAGTTAATTTTTCTTTTTTTAATCTAATATATGTAAGAGTTTAATTTCTGTCTATATTATTGAAATCATTACGAAATTCAGTAATATTTGTCAAAACTGTTATAACATAAATGAAAGATACTGTTAATAGCAAAAGCTTCTTGTTATCAAGGTATGTAATATACATAATGCGTTCTGCTTTTTGTAACTGTACAGAAAACGTAATCATTTGTACATGCAAGTTTTTTGAACTTTCTACGAGTGAGCAAACCCCACCTGTGACAACACTCAATGATTTCAAAAAAAGTAGAACAAGAGATGCGCCCGATCAAAAACTTACTGTCTCAGTATAAACTCTCGACCAAATGGTTTTTTGTTCACTAGGTATTTAATAATGTGACTATCAAAACTGACTTTAATGGCACATTTCACACCCAAAATGTATAAAGTAATAAGTAGTATAACTAATAACTTGACTGGAATTTATTGTAAGACAGGATTATATGTATATTTTCGATTATTTACAGTAAATCTTGTTACCATAAAGAATTTCACATCACAAAATTCGAGACATTTTAACGCATTGATTTAACGTTTGCGTGAATATTTCATATAAAAATGTTCATTTGTGATTTTAGATTTTTCAAAATCCACACTTGAAAAGGTTCTGAAAAAGTATAGCGTGAGCCAGGGCTTTCGGAAACAGTATTAGTTACATTTCACAGAGCATTTTTTGTGGCCTTTCGGTTCCGGTTTAGAATAGATTACTTGGCACTTGATTTATTTGAGTTAGAAGGATAGTTGAGTGCAAATTCAGTTTTCATTTTGGACATATTTTGTTCTATTTTTGTTTTTCTATTTGTTATTTTTCTGTTTCTCATTTTTCTGTAAGGAGGCATACCAATTTTTCGAAATGTCGTAAAGATTGAGATAACTAAATAAACCTATTTTATTCAACTTTTGAGAGCCATTTTAGTTTTTATTACCCATTAATGTACAGTTGTTATGTTGTAGAGCATAGGACAAAAATTTTGCGTCTATTCAAAGTCCGAATTTGATTCCATAATTCAGTGTGACCCTACTGCTGAATAGGTTTTTAAATGACGTGTGGGAAACACAAGGAATCTGCAATTTGAAAAAAAGAAATGTAGGCGTCGGGAATCGAACACGGACCGCTACGACACCAGCCGGGCAATGGTGTAGGTCCTGTTTTTATTACAACATACATACATGTGTATGTATGTCCCAGATCTAACTATCTATAAGGCTCGATTCATACTTTCATCCGTATGTCCGTTCAACCTGCATAATGACGTCACTAGCAGCCTAGTGCAGTGGATCAGCCAGCGTATATGACGTCATTATTTTGTCATTTTGACGTCATTTGACGCAGAACGGACATACGGCTGTAGGTATGAATCGACCCTAAGTGACGTCGACTTATCACACACAACTAAAATATTTCAAGATCATTTTGAAATAAATAATCAAAATTTCTATAAGTACTTTACATGATAATATACGATTATACCCTGCTAATGGTACCATAGCGTTTAGCAGACCTTAAGCAATGTACAGTAATGCTACCTTCAAAAAGTGGCTCTAACAGAATGTCTCTAATTTGATATTACAGTTGAAAATGGCACGGTTTCCGTTTTAGCTTGGCACAGCTGCCGATTAGCTCACCTGTAGTTCTGATGGATTATTTTTTCGAATCTATCTCTAATCTGTTTTGCAGATTGCGTGGGTTGTTGAAGAATTAGGGCTTTTTCAGTGCCACATTTCTAGCATGGTAGATTTATGTGAATGTTTTCCAAGCAGATCATCTTGCTGCTATTTTTGTCTTTTAATGTTTCTGAAGAGATAAACTTAACACTGATTCGACTGGACTGAAAGCTCTGATCACGAATGAAATTTTTATGTTAATTAGAGGACATTTTCTCCTAAAGCCTGGGTCATAACTAACTTAGAGGACACAAAGACGATAGGGACAAACTTTGGTCCCTTACTGTGAAAACATGCCAGAATCGTTTTTTCAACAAACATTTTGGATATAAAAATGATCTTGACCCCAATGCAAAAAATGTCCCATTCTGTGATCAGTTTTGTTGGAATCGATCGGGGATCAATATCAAACGAAATTTAGAATGAGTGTGTACCTTAGCTTTAGAGTCAGAATCAACGTATATTTTGAGTTATAGTCAAAATATACATACATTAAAAAGAAAGTACAAATGGTCCAGCATTCGATAAATTATGGGCTAATTCCGCACGTTTTAGCAATACATATTTGTCCACCTATCTAAATTTGACGTCAGTTTGTGAAATAGTACCCCAGACATTACCCTGAAGAATTTATTTAAGAAATGTTCCAAGCAAGGTGTTTAATCTATTAAGAGTGCTTCGCAAAATCTTAAATCTTAGCCATATAGTTATGTAGTTTACATAAGTACATGTACCTAGTTTATTTACTATCTATATATCCAAAACTAATACACGCTACACACACACTGTCATTTAATTTTAAATTAAAACTTCCAAAAGTGTACTTTCTATAATTCTGCAATGCGATAATTCACTAATTTCGGAATAATGTGAATAGCTGCTAGCCGAGTCTGAAAACACGACCTAACGGACAAGTATGAACCAATTATGCACAAATAAATCCTAGTTTTTTGCTCTTTTCTGTCATAACTCTGCTGCTTTTATTTTTAAGTAGAAAAAAATTGATCCACTTTCATTCAGCATTCAGCAATGAACCAACTTAAAAATGATGTTTCATGTTCTAACATGTTCAGCTGCATAGTTTATACCTCAGCTAGCAGATATTTAAGTAGGCTGTGCTATTCAGCCATGAAATTTTAGAACCTTTTGTACACTTAATTTTGAATGTATGTAGTGTGTAATTTCATAAATGACTTTGTATTTTTCCATAGATGGTAGCTGGAATTATGACTAGAAAGCACAATCTGATTTCAAGAACATTTTTGGCTTAGGTATAATCTCTTCTATAGTCTGACATCATGAAAAAGTTACCAAAGCTGCTTGATGAAAATTTCAACACTCTATTTCTATAGTCTGACCAAAATAGGTATGCTGGACCCTAAGACAAAAAGAAACACGCGATTTCATTACGAAAAGAACGAATTGCAAGCATGAAGAGTACAGCAAGTAGTCACAAAAATTAGGCTACATGTTTTGACTCAGGGGTCAGCAGTTTCTGGCCAGATATTAGTTTTGCTAGTAACGCACGATTTACACGGTGCTAAATTTATACTCTTTGTTACTATTTCGACTCGAAAAGCTTGTTCAAACATAGCTCGATATAAAAATTTAAGGTGAGCGTAATTTATTTTTATGCCTTTTTAAGCAAAAAATACTAATTTTCGGTCAAATCTAGCTAATATGTCTGACTCATACTGATTAATTTGTTGACTATCTATTAATTGGCGACCTGCTCCCACATATTTCGCACCTTAATAAGTTCCTTTCATTAATTCCTATTTATATTTTTCCTTACAAAGTTACCACTGATGACATATTTACATAGCTGGTTGCTTATATTCGTCATTTAGGCGTACAACTGATACTTTTTCACGTTTTCCTGATTTATTTGCGTAATTTACTTGCTTGTGATGAGTTTGCTATGTATCTTTGAACGCAACAGTCCTATTTCTACTTACACGGCGGGTCTATATATGTATCATATGAAACAAAAAACCTAAGAGTCAAATATGATGTTCTTCAATGCTTTCTAATTAATCAACCTCCGCTCAACTCAAGTTCTTTTACAGCATATGTACAGGCAAGGCGAAACTGCTTTGTTTTTGAAGCGTTGTAGGTACGGAGACCAAAATGCTAGTATTTAATAGAAAACTTGAATCAGTACTTTATTCTAGTAAAAAAACATCTGACTGTGCATTCCATGCTTAGGGTCTAACGTTGCTACCATTTCATTTTTTATCTCATGTAATGTCACTTGACCATATAAACTTTTTATTTTATGTAAAAATTAATGTGGAGCCTGGATATTAATATTGCAGCAAGCTGAGTGTCATTCTTGCCTTTGCACACAATACTTCTTTCCTCAAGTTATTTTTAGCTATTTTTTGCTACAAGCAAAAATGCTGATAAAGTGTTTTTGATACATTATACAGCTTGTCTAAGTACAATACCGCTTTTACAGACCTATTACACAACTGTACCGGCTGACATGCTAACATTATGTGAATAATAAAAACAAGGTTCTCAATAAGTTCCGACAATTTATGGGGCATGTCTTAAAGAAACCAGTCTTTTTTATGTATTACGTCAGTTAAGTAAGGGTGGTTTGCTTTTAAACTGTTCATGCAACACTGTATTTTGATTATTTCTGTCCCTTTTGTTCACTTATTTTTGATTTGTCATTTCTCAGCTTTTTTGCATTGTTCTCATTTATTGAAGGGGTGATAACATAAAACCCTGTTTAATTGGTTAAACGACCATAGGTTTTATACTTGTTTTTGCTTATTTTTGTGTATGTCTTAATTTCTACTCATAAAGATTAACACTAGCTTGCATTGTGCTGTGTTCTCTGCCTCTTTGTTTAATGACAGCACAATTGTAAGTACACGTGCGTCTCATAGGTTTACATACACACCCTCGACCCCACGCAACATTCACCCCCAGCCCGGCCGGCCGGCCGGCGATAATTTGCGGCGGGCCGGGCGGCTGCCCTCAGGGCCCAGGGCCGGCCCCCCATTGGCCCGGCCCGGCCCGACCTGACTTGTCGAATCAAACATGTACGAAATACGCAATGGCACAGCCTGCCATAGCAGCCTGTCTGTACTCGTGTGGGTGTTCCTAGGGGTCGCTGTCGCATTTTTTCCAATTTTGCTCTTTTTTATATTTTATATATATATAACTACACAACATAAGAAAACCTCCTCTCTCCTATCTCTCGGCCCCGACTCCCCCCACATCGCCTTACGCCTTCCTCCCCCCTCACTCCTATCCTCTCCGGGGGGGGGGCACCCCTCTCACCGATTTTTTCTGGGGTCTCCCTTTTCAAGCGGCAGTCTGCTGACGAGGGACCCCACCTCCATAGTTGCCCCGGTCCGAGGAAACGCACTCAGGCTCCCCCCCGAAAACCATCAGAGCTCTATTCAAGTCTACTCGGCGCTGTGTGATAATATTCTATAATTTTTCAAACTTTTTTATTATCTTTTTCTTATTCCACACCATTTAGGTTTAGTTAAAAAATGTAATACGAGGCTTAGTGTTAGATTTTACACAAGTGTCCCTCCTTCCTTTGGTTTTTTTTGGTCCTGTCGAAAAAAATTTATTTTTTGATACATCTCATTGACCTAATTTGGCCTAAAAAAAAAAAATCCCCAATCTTTTCCCTGGGGCCGCCGCTAAAAAATCAGACCCTGGAACTTTGTGGTTCAGTAATCTTGCGCTTGTAAAGCGTCTGATAAGAGTTAAAATTGCTAAAAAGTTTATTTTAACCCATTATAAAAAATCGAAAAGTCATTCCCCCCGAAATTGTTACGCCACTGGTGATACATTCCGTTTTTATCATGAACTATTCACACAATAAGCTATGTAGGTATTCAGTAGCATTGCATAAGCCTTTACGCAACACACTAAGTTCTTCAACTGACAAGGGCAATCGAACTGTCAAAGTGTCAAGTAATGAAAATCAGGGCCGATCAGGGCCGGGCCGGGCGGGCCGAGCAAAATTTCCATCAGGGCCGGAGCGGGCCGGGCCGTAGAAAATCTTGAGCAGGGCCGGGCCGGGCCGGGCCGAGCAAAATTTCCATCAGGTCCGGACCGGGCCGGGCCAAAACAGCCGGCCCTGATCTCATCTCTACCCCACGCAACATTGACTTGTCGAATCCATGGAATAAATGGACAACCTTATACCAAGGGAGTATTTATGTGACAGCTGTCAAGACTACGGTAGTAGGTACTAGGTTCATACGGTAGATTACTGTAGCTATTGATTCCAATTGGTGCCAAGAAATAAAAATGTTAGCTCTTCCATTAATGCTCAAGTTACAGATTAGGTACGGTACGGCAAGCCGTTTTTTCCTGCAAGCCATTTACAAACATAATTTTTTATCCAATTTGTAAGATTTAACCCTTAGGTGGCTTGAGGCATTTTTAGCTTTGTTTGTTTGTTCATTTATTGAACTTTTATTGTTTGTATTTTTTGTTTACTTGTCCATACTTTATTGTATGATATACTATTGTACAATGTACATAAGCCTAATTTTTGGTATAAACCTGGAAATTATCCATGAAACATTCACTACCAATAGTACGCACATACGTAAATACATAATACAGAAGAGTATGACACTCTTCCCTATCCTAGCTAATCGGCCAGAACGATGCTCTGCCCCAAATAGCCATGTTAACACTTTGTTTCAAGGGAAAGAGAATCCCCCCTATAGCAAGACGTTTACTATTGTGTGTTCAGTACTTTTGTAACAGTAAAAAGCAAGCAGTTAAAAACCAGTTTATTCTTGCATGAGGCCAATCTATTGTGACTGCAAAAAGTGACTGATGATGATAAATTATAGAAATATATACATTGTAGCTCTGGGCAAAAAATAAATAACTCTTACTCATTAACCCTTTCATGCCAAAGGATCATGGGAGATACCACATGATGGACTACCATATCTGGGACCACACATGTGCAGCTAAGGAAATCGGGCCGCGACGGGGGGGGGGGGGGGGGGAGCAACTTTTCCGGCGAATTTTCCTTCGTGAGCCACCAAATTTGCTCCTGAGCTACTAATTTTTGCTTTGTGAGCCACCCATTTTGCTCCTCGGTCACTCAATTTAGCTTCGTGAGCTACTTTCAAAAAATTCTGGGGGGGGGGCGGACCAGCAATCCCCCCAATCCCCCCCCACGCCCATGTATGTCTGGGGCTATGCAACTTGACCAGTGTATTCCAGCGACATGATCTTTAAACTGTTTTTATGGGAATTGTAGGTCTTCGCACCGGCAATTTTTACTCCTACTGCCAGCAAGCGAAGCCTATGCTCAATTAAGCGAAGTGCAAATTTCAGTTTTGTCGTGGCAAAAGTAGTATTTTTTACATCCACATTATCAAATTCGAATGCAACTCCGGCCGTCTGCTTTTTGTGCATCAGATACAGCGAATGACGTAGTTTATTTCTAGCATTCAACTATGGCAGGCGCACAGTTGCTGTGTTGATACTTTAGGGTGAGGTACATTATGCCTGAGCGATGGCGCAAATTTTCACAAATTCTCAACTTTGAGCGCTTATAACTAAAAAAACGGTGCGTCCTTGACCTTTGCTTGACTGACTGTGTTTTGGTCACCGTTCATTTTTCTATTGAATGGTGGTCTCGCGATGTCTCTACGACGCACGTAGCTCGAGCAATGTCCAGAAAACTAGAAGGTGTCAGAATGAGACTGGCTAGCCAGTGATACTCTGGGCATTAAAGGGTTTAAGCATTCGTCATTCTGATTTGTCGTATTAAAAGTACATAATAGGGAAAAGTATGACACTCTTTCCTAACCTGGCTGATCGGCCGGAACGATGCTATGATCAAAATAAACGTACGGTCTTACATCTGGGCCCGATTTATCGAAACATCAAATGTTCTCGTTGAAAATGTCGTCATTGAAAAAGCGAATGTTCGTCGTTGAAAAACAAATGTTTGTCTTGAAAAACAAATAAATGTTCGCCATGAAAAACAAATGTTCGTAGTTGAAGTCCGCCGTTGAAATTGTTCGTCGTTGCAAAATTTTTCAACGACGAGCTTTGGTTTTTTAGAACATTATTATGTTCTAAAAGACAAAAGCTCGTCGTTGAAAAAAGTACCAGAACATTTCAACGGAGCTCAAGACATCCGTTGAAATGTTCGCCGTTGAAAATTTTTCAACGACGAACATTTGTTTTTCGACGACGAACATTTGTTTTTCAACGACGAACATTTGTTTTTTCAACGACGAACATTTTCAACGACATTCATATTCTATTGTATGTTATTCCCTATTCATTGTATGTTTGTCAATCAAGCTTGGCCTATTTCGGCCGGAGCATTGTTCCAGGTCCAGCCTATCAGACTGGATAAGGATCAGTGTCATACTTTTCCCTATTATGTTCTCATGACAAATGTTTTAATGAGTATAAAGAGAAAGTTATTTTTTTAAATGCATCGTATAATTTATCATCATTTGGCGGTCACAGCAGAGTGGCCTCATGCGAGAACAAACTTGTTTTTGACTGCTTGATTTTTACTGCTACAAAATTATTACACACACATTTCTCACTTCTCATATTGTGTTCATTTTTAAAAAGATTACTTAAATTTTCTATTAAATGTTTTCAGATACTTTTTGTGCTACGTTTGCACAAATTGTGACCACGGATTTGCATTTTATGAACACGTTTTAAGGTTTAATTAGAAACCTTAAAAAATGATCAAAATAACAGCACAATTGTAATATATAGTAAAAGTGCAGTATAAATTTAAAATGTCTGTCTGCGCACTTTTTCACGTTCTAACGGATGCCAATTTTCAGTCCGTGTGTCAGTTTGTTCTGTATTACTGGTTTATCATGTGCAATATTACCGTTAATTTAGAATCCTGATAGGTTTATATTCCAATATGACTGCTGCAATTATTTTCGCATTAACTTTGATCGTTGAGACTCTTGCGAAAAACCCTTTTTGACACATTTTTGCTCATGAAAGCGCTGGTTTGCATGCAAAATGTTTCCAACATTTCAGATTTTGTTACTACCGTGTCTACTTACTAATTTTTACTTGTAAACCTTGCACCGTGTTTTTGCACGGATACTTTTAGCTTTTCGAACGCTTATTTTTAACAAAAAAGATTCAAAAGCCATTTCGTACGAGGGCGCATGAGCTAAAGTCTGACAAAAAATAGTTGCGCCACTTATGTACTTATTTTAGTGACATGACTTCTGCGACTACTTCTGTATTCTTGATAGTCAAAATCTATTCCTTTCGTATCGAAATGTTTTGTTTTCTCAAGTTGTGAAACTATTTTGTGTCAGACTTTAGTTAGGTTAGGCTGCGTTAGTTTGAATGTTGGCAGTGCTTGCTGCAGTGCGTGCGCAGTACAGCAGGCAGTATATAGAATACGCCTGCTTATGCTCCCTACAATGTGCTATGGCGTACGCAATAAAGACAACTGCGCCCTTGTGTGAATTGACCTTTATATGGCTATGATGTAATCAGTTAAGAATAAGTTTTTTATGCCTCCTCAAGTAATTATTCTTTATGAAAAAAATCTAATTTAATTAGTAGCTTTGTTTTTGACAAAAAACAATAAATTTATAGCGGAAGACTTATTTTTAGCTACAGTGTACGTGGCAGTTTTCTTGAGCGTTGAAGTTTAGTGCGACAAGATCTCATCAAAAATGAGAAATTTTTCTTGTTTTTGACACCATATTTGCATTTTGAAAAACGCATTTCTGCTTCATATGGTGATTGTGTATTCGAAATGAAGGAATATTTTTCTCCAACAAATATTTCAAACTGCATTGAAATACATATGTGGTTTTTCATTAACATGATCTAGAATCAAATTTTTACTGATGGAAAAGCATATTTATTCGAATTTATTGATTTTCGTAATGAATGCTCATTTTAGTCATCTGTATGAAACAATATTACAAAATTTCAATTTCAAGCTTGACTTTCTGCCAAAGCGTTATTATCGTTTTACACTTCGATAATCACGTCAATACTATCCCAAAATTTCTGCATTGAAACAGTCCTTTCGACAACCAATACGTTTTGTCTAGCCAAAGCCTAATTTGTTGTTTCTTATTTCTTATTCAGTGCAAACCCAGCCTTAGTTTTTTCACGAAATAATGTTCTATAATTCTTATGTCTGTCTGTTTTAGTCCATTAGCCCTACAGACGGCCGCTAATTACCCGTGCGGGAACATAAAGCATACCCCCACCTGACTATTAAAAATTCATTGAGCTTATAACAAAAAAATGAGTCTTCCTAAGGAAGTGCTAAGAAAAATATACTTTGTTTGAGTTTCTCCTAAACGTTGTCAAGGGTTCTGCTTCTCTGTTAAAAACCACTGAGTTGTAGAAAAAGCAAGAAGCATAAAAAATAAATTCTTATAAATTGAAAAATATCTATATAAAGAATTTCCTGTCTATCCCAGCTATAAATGTCCGTCTTTATTTAACGCTTGACAGACTTTCAGTTTTCTGATAGCATATTTTTATGAGACACAGGAAATCATACTCGAAATGAGTTGAACCAAACTTCTGTCAAAAAAATCAAAAACGCATAAATTGAAGGCTGCACTCGCCGAATGAATAATTTATTTTGTAAATTTCAAAAAACTCGCGGAATCAAAAGCTTGTATTTTATATATCATGAAACACATATCATTAAAAGCGTGATACCTATACGAAATTTCTCTAGCATTAAAAAACCAATGTTTATACATATATATGTGTGTGTGCGCTTTTCTATCTTTTTCCCGATAACTTTTCAGTTCCTTACTTTCATTGAAACTAACACAGCTCAATGCGTCATAATTACACACTTACTCGCTAGCTCTTGCCTAAGCATATGTCAGATTCTTTAGAGCACTTTCGTGCTAGACTATATAGAATGCATATATGCATCTTTTGGCACTGCTAACGTCTGTATCTTTGACTTTTTGAGCATAAACTCTACTTTTGATGGACACGGTTGATTTCTAATAAGTTATTTTCTAGCTCTGCCTAACTTTTTACTCTCACACTAGAAGCTAAAGTGTTACATGAGCTTAGAGTACTCTAGGCAAAAATATATACTTGAGGAGTTCTAAGGTTGTAGGAATATGTAAGTTAAAAGACTATACTAGCCGTATGTTAAGGCAAGATCCATTAGTAATTCTGTACCCTAAATACAGAACAAACAGTATCACTAAGATGTAAAAAAAAGTATGATTAAAGCGCTGTGACATCTCATCTTCCTAGCTTATTTATTATTTCTTATTTTGGCAGATAGAATCTATCAAGTTATGCTTTTTTGTTTCCCAAAAAATTTTAATTGCAATCAAATGACATTTAACTCTCTTCCATCGAATTTACTAAGTATGCTAGAATAAATTTTTTACTACATATGAGTTCTTGTGTGTATATAGAAGCCAAAACGTGTCTGGGTTACCGGAAATGTTTTCGCTGAGACTTTTGCATAACTGACAGCTTTTCCATACAATCTGCCTCTTTCAAAACTCACGTAAATTGAATTTGAAATTTCTTGAAACTCTGTTACTAGTAGCTAAAATAAAAAAGTTGAAAACTTTTTTGACGGCTTATATCATTTTTTATTCGTTTTATAACTGTTGCACTTGAAAAAATATGACGTGACATTTCTGTGAATAAAACTAACTTTGTTTTTTAACGTAGTGGAAAGCCTGATTCCTGTAAATTTTGAACGAACTATAAATACACTTCTGGTTAGCTCTTAGAAATTTCGGCCCCTTAAAAAAAGTTAGCAAAACTATAAATACCATGTTCCACGTATATGAACTAATTAAACGTGTCGTTTGATACCAAATTGATTCTCAAAAAGCCTGAAATATGAATCAGAGTCATCATGTTTTACCGTTTTTTTAACTCATTTTCAATTTTTACCATGAATGTTCAAAACGTAATCTATTTTGCCGCATATTATTTTTGTTCTAGGCGCGGTGGCTGATAATTTATTCTCAGCATCATCAAGAGCTCCCTAAAGAAGAAGTAGAAGTCGCCCCAGCAAAAACTTTATTATCGAGAAAAAGTCTAGAAGCGTTACAAAAAAATCTACTTTAAAAGTGTTGAAAAATCATGCCTTTACCCTCATTATTGCGTAAGTCCGAGCCTACAGAAGAAGACAAGATGAGATTACATGATTATGGCTCAATGCAGGACTCAGCGAGCCTGGATGGCACTAATAAGGCGGAAAATGGGTCGGCTTTGTACTCAGAGAAGCCTGGGGCCACTTACGGAGATGATCAAGATGAGAGGTCCTCAGACACAGAAGCTCATGAGAAAATAGGCCTCACCAGAACTATGTCGTCCACAACCTTTTTCAACGATCAGCGAAAAGTCATCGACTACGTGCTGGCTTTTCAGCCGGCACAGAGTGGCTCGAAATCGACCGCTCACGGTCAGTATCGACTACAGTATGAGAAACGACTGAAAGATCAGGGACTTAAGCTGGAATATGAGGGGATAGACCAGTCGCAGGATGGCAAAACTTGTTTTGTCAAAATCCACGCGCCCTGGGACGTACTAACTCGGACGGCTGAAATTAATCGCGTTAAAATGCCGATCAAAGTGAACGATTTGGGTGAAGAGCGAAAGAGCAACCTAATTGAGAATCTACTGGGTCAAAACCCGTTCAGACTCGATGAACAAGATCAGCGACATGAAACGCAGCATTTCACAGCCGCCTTCAGTCGTGATCGTGTTCATCAGTTTCTTGTGACCGACAAGAGTACATTCTTTTCGCCGACACAGCGCATAAGAATGGTCTGGGATCTGATGCTCCGTACTCCTGTCGATGTGGCTCACAGTGCTGACGGGAGCACAGAAACTGTGGGTCTCCGATGGCTCCTGAACCAGAATGTTTACGTTGCAGCCTACCCCTTACACGACGGCGACTATAAAATCGACTCAAAGAGTTACGAGCGCTCACCGCAAGAGCAACCCCTGCGTCAGTGGCTTTTTTCCAACTGGGCTAAACCCAGTAAATGGTATAAATACCAGCCCTTAAACCAGATTCGAAATTATTATGGCGAAAAAGTTGGTATTTATTTTGCCTGGTTAGGATTTTACACTCGAATGCTGATTTTTCCCGCAGTTGTGGGAACCCTGTGTTTTATTTTCGGTATGGGATTCGCATCCAAAGATGTCGCCGTTGTTGACGTTTGCTATTCGCCAAATATTTCCAACATTACAGTCTGTCGACTTTGTCCAAAAAAAGTGTGTCCCTTCAAGCCGCTAAAAGACAGTTGTCTGTATGCAACTTTGACGTTTATATTTGACAATAACAGTACTGTATTTTTTGCCCTTTTCGTTTCAATTTGGGCTGTGGTTTTTCTTGAGCTGTGGAAACGACGCCAAGCTGAACTTTCTTGGGACTGGGATGTCCGAGATTTGGAATTTGTAGACGACACGGTTCGACCCGAATACCAAGCTGCGGTAAAAACCCGTCGGATAAACCCGGTAACCCAAGAAGAGGAACCCTACCTACCCAAACGCAGCAAAATTAACCGGGTTCTAACCTCAGGGGCTACAGTGGCCTTTATGCTTTTCGTTGTGCTTGGGATTTTGGCTGGAATCATATTCTACCGAATTGTAGGCTCAGGTTTGTACTATAATGTGAAAGATCCGGTGATAGAGAAAATTTCAGCCCCGATTATGACCAGTATTACAGCTGCGGGTATAAACGCCGTTTGTATTCTGATTCTAGGCAAACTGTACGAACGCTTAGCTTGGCTGTTGACCAGTAATGAATTTCCTAGAACAGAAAATGAATTCGAAAACAGCTACACCTATAAGGTGTTTATTTTCGAATTCATCAACTACTATGCAGCCTTGTTTTACATTGCCTTTATAAAAGGGAAAATATTTGGACCCCCGAATTCGAGCGGATACGTGGACCGATGCGACCCTATCGGTTGTCTAATCGATGTTTGTATTCAATTGGCCATAACCATGATTGTAAAACAGATTATTAATAATTTCGTTGAAATCGGGCTTCCCGTTTTGGCCAATTGGTGGAAACGCAGACATAATGTGAAAGAAACGGAAGAAAATAAATATACGAGGTAATACTAAAGTACCTACTGTGAGTTTATTTTTTTCAGTTTAGTGTATTAGATCTTCAAAAAGTTTATTTTCCTATGACCTCTGAGTCTGAACTGAGTCCTCTAAGTAGGTCACTTAGCTACGATAACACAGCTATATATTAACATTCATTAACCAAAAGTAAGTGCTATATATTAACATTCATTAACCAAAAGTAAGTGCTGTATAAACATGCTTTAAATTATGTAGTACATAATATTATGAAAGGCCTATGTAAGTCTGTCCAGATTCGCCACAAAGATCCGAATACCTAAGGCAACAAAAACGCACAACACTGTAAGGGATCCTGTTTATTTAAGTCTGACCAAAAAATGCTAAACGCTGAGATGAAACAGCTGGCGTGATTTTTGCGACTACTCGCTGCACTCCTGGTGCCCGCTGAAACTTTTTCTTTTTGTAATGAAATTGTGAGTTTTTGATTGTCTCAGGGTCCAGCATTTTTTGGTCAGCTCTTAGTGAAGGTAAACACATCAACAAGGCATGCATGCAGATTGCAGAAATACACGATGGGGACACACTGAAAAGGGGCGCAAATGCAAACTGCCCACCCGACAGAAAAGTTCGAGAAGTCGTATTCAGAGAATATTAGCTGCAGAAAGAAGTCCGAGAGACTGTACGCATAGGTAAAAGAAATAGGTTGAGTATGTTGCACTTAATGATGCAGCTAGAGCTATGCACAGCGTCATAGTTTTTAGTATAACTCTACTTTTGTTTCAGATGGGAGAAAGATTTTGATCTTAGTCCGCTTCCGCCACTGGGTTTATTTGAAGAATACCTCGAGATGATTATTCAGTATGGGTTTGTGACCATGTTCGTGGCAGCCTTTCCCTTAGCGCCCTTGTTCGCCCTACTCAACAATGTGATCGAAATTCGACTAGACGCTTACAAACTGACAACTCAATTTCGAAGACCCGTTCCCGCCAGAGCTAAGGACATCGGAGCTTGGTTTACCGTGCTTGAGATTATTACTAAAGTAGCCGTAATCACGAACGGGCTTGTGATTGCGTTTACGAGCGATTTCATCGATCGCATGGTATATCTAGCCGAGTATAGTCCGGATAAAACTCTCGACGGTTATGTTCAACACGTATTTTCTCGCTTCAGCACTGAAGAGTGGCATAGCGACCAGTTGAAAAACGATACCTCCCTTCACACGGTTTCTGAATGCTATTATAGAGATTACCGTTACGGTCCCGAGGCCGGTTTTAGAGCTTACCAGCGCACGCGAACTTGGTGGCACGTGCTTGTAGCGCGACTATTTTTCTTCATTGCGTTTGAGCACGTGGTATTTTTCATCCAAAGTGTCATCCAATATTTGATTCCCGACGTGCCGGATCACGTTTATATTAAAATACAGCGCGAGAACTATTTGGCCAAACAAGCTTTGTATAAGCATGAGTTTTCGAGCACTGATGCTAATCTCAATAAGGCCTCGGGTGGGAATAATGTGGCCAATGGTGAGCCGATGCCCTTTCAACGCAAACCCGCTAAGATGGTGCATCGGCAGACCGTTGGAAACCTCTTGGACACCAAACCAAAGAACTTATAAGTACCGACCAAAGTTACTTGTTTTGTGCAGACATGTCAGTCAGTCAGTTAATAACCAAATTGCGAAAAGACTTTTTCAATTCAAAATTTTCTGCAAATTGGGTGCCGCTATTTTTGTAATTTTTTGTATTAGTTAAACCGACCCGGTAATATTAATTCTCCTTACATGTACCATACCTAAGGCATGTATTAATTTACCAACTTTTTTGTGTTTGACAAAACTTATAGTTCAAAAAATTGGACTGTCTTTGACACATTTTTTGAAACCTTTTTTGAAAAGATTGTATTTAGGTTGATACACTGTCCTTTTACCATTTATTCAAACAATAACACAATAACAATAACATGCAAAAAAGACCTCGGAGATTATCATAAAAAGCAAGTATAACATTCTGGTCGGTATTTAAATTTTTAATGATTCATGACTCATGAGCTGCAATTTGCTGTATTATGTGTTTTGTTAGATACTTGTCACATTTTTAAGGCATGCATTTAAAAATGAATTTCGAAAAACGTACGTATTTTAAAATCTAAGACTTTAACTGATAATTTTTAGCTCGACTATTAGATATGTATATATTTCCGAAAAAAGTTACTGCCTGTGCACTGTGCAGTCAATATTAATTCAACTTAAGTGTAATTATGGAATTATGACCTCACGCTAGAAAATGCAAAAATTAGGAAAAAACTACCTATGTACTCTCCTTTTATGAATGAAATATAATTAACAACTGAAATAGAAATAAGATTTCGTTTTCCCAGTTTGAGTTTCGAAGTTTTTCTAACCCTGCAACAATAATTTAAGCATAATATGCCTTTATGGTGCAGTGGAAGTTCAAGTGCCTATTAGCTACATTACTCATGTTTGTTATCTTTGGGCCTATTCCTTTACCGGATTAAACGGACTGGACTTATTTTAGTCCGAGGTTTTGGAATGACAAGTCGGACTAAACGGACTAAACGGTTTAAAATAAGTCTGCGGCTTAATTTTAGTCCGAACCCATTCCAAAACTACCACTGGACTAAACGGATTTAACATGCACGCTTAACATTAGCGTGCATAGTTAAGTCCGTTTAGTCCGACTAAAAAGCAGCGCACTAAAAGTTAAGTCCGTTTAATCCGGAGGTTTTGGAATGGCATTTTTGAGCATAATTTTTAAACCGTTTAGTCCGATTATAATTAAACCTTTAATCCGGTAAAGGAATAGGCCCTTTGTGATTTGTACTGTAACTGACACCTCATTCCTCTTAATTAACAGTTAACTATTCCGACTTAAAAATGTTCTACCACGCATATATATTATCCGGCATTCAGTGAATGCTTGAACTAAATTAATTTTTCTTTTTTTTAACTACGCAGTTTTTTAATTGTTGCTTTCTAAACAGTCGCGTGGAAACTAAAATTACCATTGCTGCTGAAATAGTGTATCAAATTTATAACTTACAAAAATGGCAATGTGTATCTGACATAATATAATCCATTCCTTTTACTAAGAGTACATAAACGGACCGGTATGACACTCTTACCATTAGATTGGGTCTACCTTTTTGGGCCGCTATTGTGCAACGCATCTACCGCGCTGCCAAGCTGGCCAATGGGAAAAGTGTCGTACTCTTCCCATTATGTACTGTTGCTTTTACTTACATTCATATTGTACAATCATTATATGCATATTCCAGTATTTGCATTCAATCATTCCTTTACTCATTTCCATGTACAATGCATTGCAGCCTATAACTTTCCGCTGAAAAAGACCATTTTCACTAATTTCAATTTATTTCACCGGTAATTATTACTCAATTAACACGGACAACCCAAGCTGAAACGATTAAAAAGTTTCAAATACTTTGTTTTGGTTTCACAATTATATATTTTCCTCGTTTTAAAAAAGTGCCATCCATTCTAATAAAAATTTCGAAACAGTTAATAGGTTTGGCACATGTTGCTGCAGAAACCCTGAGTTGATTCATTTACAGTCGTCTGTCCATTCGGCAGGCAAAATAATCACGTCACAACCTACCTGGTGGCTGTTGCTCTGTCAAGTCTTACAAAATGTAACAATTGTAAGTTCTAAATCTGGTGAACTGTAATGGGTTTATATGACGAATTCATAACGAATCCCCTGATTATGCACTTAAAAAACAATTGTAAGTCTTGTAGAGTTGAGCAACAGGCATTTTATACACTTTGTACCTGTGGCGTGATTATTTCGCAGGTAATTTTGCGAGTGACTGGACATTCCCGCGGCTTATGAATTGATCATTTGGTTTTACTATCTATCGATGATGATATTTGTAGATTTCTCATTGTCTTAAACTTCTGATTTTGCTAATTTGAGGTTTTTATCGAAGTGAAAATAAAACACATACCAGCAAGGCTTCTATGCGGGTTTCAATGTACCTATTGTATTATGTGTATATTCTGTATTCTATGTATGTATATTTTAATGCTTATGCAGTATATCCAGCCTCTTGAAGCATATTATTTATTTACTTCTTTGTGAGTAAACTTGAAAAAGTGGTCACCGTTTAATAGGTTTAAGTATTGTTAACTCTTAGTCAGATGGCATAGCCCATGTCTCTCAGACACGGTCCTATCAAAAATTAGATTTAAAGGATTAGATTTAAATTAATTTTGCTAATAACACAGCACAAAATTAAATAGCTGGCTGAAATTTCGCCCCACATGGCTTACATACATTATCTCGGTGTGTGCCAAGTTTCAGTAAATTACTTTTAACTGACGCTGCGTTATTGACGAAATAAAGCTGAATCTAATCCGATAAATTCAATTTTGCATAAGACCCTGAGCTTTAGACTAAAATGGAAAAAACTCCTAAGCTAAACCACAGCCACTAAACGAGAAATAGAGTTATTGACTACCTAAACAGTCTGACCAAAAAATGCCGAACAAAAAGAAATACGCCATTTCATTACGAAAAGTACGAATTGCACGCATCAAGAGTATGTGCATCAAGAGAATATCAATGAGTCGTCCCAAAAATCACGCCAACGCCACCTGCTTCTCCAGGGCTCAGCAATTTCCGGTCACACTTTCGTTGATGCCCAAGTCTAATTTCCACAGTGTACATTTGAGCGTTGTCCACATTCCTACTTTAACCGAAGGGGACTATTACGTAGTACCCAAAATTTTCTAAAACTGGAATCATGAGTGCGAATTTTTCAGGTTAAGTAGGTCAGAAAAAGTTCAGCGACCCGCGTTTCCCGAAGTGGGTGGGTAGTGGACAAATTTTTCGGTGCACGCTAAGTCAAATTCGCCTATGCTCACCGTGTGTGCAGAGAGTGCAACAAATCTCTGACTGCGATTACAGGAGCAGCACATATCAGCGATTTGTAGCTCGGTATCTCTTGTAGCGATAAGACATGTGACAATACTAGATATGAGAGGTAAGGATAGGCCCCTATTGTAGTTGTCTCAGGCAACTCATGTTCTGTCCACCGCGCTAACCCCCAGAACCAGTTCTGGTGCCCATTTAGCCGACCAATAGTGGATACAGGCTGGATGGACCTTACTTCATTGTAGCTCAGGTAGAATTCGAACCAGAGTCCTCTCTATCCCCAGTAGGACACATGTTCACTGAGCCACTTAGCCTCCAACAACATGTAAAAGCATTGGTTAAATCTGGGCCAGCCTTTGATGATCAATTAATAAAGAATTAAAGGTGCCTATTTAATGATTTGAAAATGGATTATACACTATGAAAAGCTAAAAAGTTAGTAACTATCTCTTACCTCTGCTCTTCTGCAGTAAGAAAAATCCCTTTAATTAGAGAACGCTGACTTGCAAATCTTGAACCGATTTCAGTCTAGTTGTACTTTTTTAGTAATACTAACTTCAAATTGCTCATTTTTGAGCTCGCCGACTGAAAAATTTGCAATTCAGTTTTTTTATAACCCTATCATGCCCAAAGGATCATGGGAGATAACCCCACGATGAACTATCATATCTAGGGCTATGCAGCTTGACTAGTCTATTCTAGTGACAAGATCTTTTAACTGTTTTTATGGAGAATTGTAGGTCTTCGCATTAGGCCGGCAATTTTTAGTCCTACTGCCACACAGCGAAGCCTGTGCTCATTTAAGCAATGTGCAAATTTGACTTTTTTCCATCGCAAAAGTAGTATTTTCTTTGAGGCCACATTACGAAATCTAAATGCAGCTCCGGCAATCTGCTTTATGTGCATCAGATACAGCGGATAATGTAGTTTATTTCTAGCATTCAACTACGGCAGGCGCACAGTTGCTGTGTTCATACTCTAGGATGAGGTACATATATATTATGCCTGAGCGATGGCGCAAATTTTGAAAAATTCTCAACTTTGAGCGCTTATAACGCAAAAACGGTGCGTCCTAGACCCTTAATCGACTCATTATGTTTTGTTCACCATTTATTTCTCTATCGAATGGTGGTTTCGCGATCTCTCTACGACGCACGTAGCTCGAGCAATGTCCAAAAAACTAGAAGGTGTCAGAATGAGGCTGTCTAGCCAGTGATACTCTGGGCATTAAAGCGTTAAATGTTAAATAAACCTTCTTACCTACTTAATTACAACTTTTTACGATGTCTTGTTTTGACGACTAACGAGGCCTCCCTAAACTACGAAAACGAAACCAATTAAGATTCATACTTTATTATGATCACAGAACATACAAAAAAGAACCAAAAACAGTGACTGAATGCAAATTTAATTTTGAAGAAACTGGACTTGAGAAACTGAAACCAGAAGCGAACGGAAAATATTGTACTTGACTGAACCACGCCTAAGTTACTTCTGACCAGACGTTACATTCTAATTAGCTGTCATGTAAAAAGTTTAAAACTGAACCTATGTTAAAAATGAACCAAAACTAAGCTGCTAAAAAAGCACACCTAGATAATCATAATTTTTCAATTTTAAAAAATAAATTTGAAAAACATGAATTAGAAACAATAATACCAATATTAAAAGTTGTTACTGAAAATTAATTTTAAAATAATTAAATGTGTACGTCAGTTCATTTAACGAGATCACCTTTAGCGGATATCCATAAGCTTTCAGCTGAATAGATGACTAGCTAAAATACCATGCATATAACAGTGAACAGAGAAACAATATTTTTCAAAACTCAAGCATATTCAAATGAACGGTGTTGCTACTTGAACGGTATCAAATGAACGGACATTTCACTCCTGTACGGGAAGGTGCTTGTCCCGGGGTGTAAAAACCCATATTTTTCACAAAATTGTAAAAACTTTTTCCTTTCCGTTTTTTGCTCATTTTTGGACCATTTTACAACCATTTAAGGCTAATTTTCAGTTTCAGGTCAAGAAGGGTTTTTACCGAAAAAAAGGCAGGATTTGTCCCGACAGTGCCAAAGCTTAAACATGCTAGTTACACAAAATATCGTTCTAAGCATTGACAATAAATATCATTAATAAAAAATGCAACCATAGCAACTTAGCTTTGTGTTAAAAATTAAACGGATCAGAATACATTTTAATGATTGAGAAATTCAAAAATAAAAAGTAAAATGTAACTAGGAAAAAGCAACAAGTAAAAACACTAAACGTAACAAAAACGTAACATTAAAAAAGTTGGAAAATTCAAACTATGACAATTTAATCAAACCATTTTAATCCAATCCGTTTAAATCAATATTTTTGACATAAAAATAAACAAAAAACGCAAAAAGTGACAAAGATATGAAAGTGAATGCAATAGCACAGCAAATAAAATGGGAATATGGAATAGTGAAATAAAACAAAAATAACCAGAATGATAATAGTGGATATTGGATAGAAATACTTGATATATAAATAATAAAAAATAAGCACAGTAATTTTAGGATATGTGTAAAACGAGTAGTTTCTCTCCTGGTTAAAAATTCAATAAAAAGTAGCAGACCAAAAAAACTTAATTAATTTATCGAATAAAAAATATTAGTTAGTGAATATAATATCAATTAAATGACTAGTTTTAACTTTTTAATTTCAAAAAAGAAGCACCTACGACTGTATCACAAATTGCTTTATTAAATGAAATGTGTACGTAACCAAAAGTAAAATACAAGAGTATACTATTCATACACAAATTATCGTGATATTGTATAACGTATTTACAGACGAATAAGAATATAATTATAATTAACGCACCGTTATAATAGTAAAGGTTAGCAGCGACTATTCAAACAGAAAATAAACAATATATAATTCTAACTGTTATCAAATGCTTAAATAAATAAAATTAAAAACAAATACAAGTAGAAATTAAGTAAAAGGGAAAATAAAACGCAAACGAAACATAAATAAACACGTAATAATAAAAAAACACAAGACAAAAAGATCAGCAGTATATGGTTAAATGCAAAAACAGCCGTATGTCCGTACAGCTGACAAAATTACGGTCTAGAAAAACTTTATAGCTCTGCTAACTTGACTTTAGTACAACTTAGTCTTCGTTGTGAACACAATTTTGTTAATATGCATCAATATTTATAAACACCCAATTTTCAACCAAAGTAGACTTTACATTTTTTTAGGTTCATAAAAAAATCTAGCCAGTTTTTTTAATTGCAAGATTACAACTTTTATTTAAAAGACTCAATAATTTAATCACTTCAAATCCAAATTCCATAGGCTGACTTTCCAATTATGCGAAAACATCACCACAGTCAATATAAGAGAGAATATAATAAATATCAGCAAAAGCTAAAGCTATTAAAACAAAAGAAAAATGACAAAGCAGCCAAAGCATAGCCAAACTGTTATATACAGTAGAAAAACGGAGAAATGCATTATTCATTTAACAAATAAATTTGATTGTTGTTAGCCAAGCAGCATACAAATATAAATTTACTGACCCTTTCATAAGCAAGCAAAACAATTTTTAAAATATTATTTTAACAATTTCACAGATGAAAATAAACTGATTATAAAAGTTTGTCCAAATTTTTGCTCCGCAAATAATTGTAGACAACCCAATAACCAAGCTAAATGCTATCTGAAAAATGCAATTACTATTATATATAAATTACAAAATAAACACAACACCATAACATTACAATACAATAACAAACTACCATAATAAGTATAGCTCAGAATAACAAATCATCACTATGCGACCAGCGTTGTCCTTGGGACTCGGCTCGAACGGAGACCATTGGATCTTGGCTGACCGACTGAGCAGGGGCTTTTGCCGGGACCTCAGTGTGAGCGCCGCTGATATGGCCAAGTTCGTAGACGGCTGAGGTGAGGGAGGAAGGCGTGTAGGTGCCAAGACCACCTGCAAAAGAACAGACGAAAAA
Organism: Trissonchulus sp. WLG1_4; assembly: GCA_030248245.1. Lineage (NCBI taxonomy): Eukaryota > Metazoa > Nematoda > Enoplea > Enoplida > Ironidae > Trissonchulus > Trissonchulus sp. WLG1_4. The sequence goes on from JASANF010014144.1 coordinate 41,893, forward strand.
ATAGACGCAACTTGCAGAAGGTTAAAAAAGTCAGGACAGAAAGTTAAAAAATGTAGACTTGCATTGATTCGAATGCCCTTCAGAGACAAAACACATGCTAGTCTAATCCAAAAAACTAGAGTTCGCAATCGGGTCGGGTTGGGTGGGCCTGTTAGGGTCGGGTCGAGTTGAGATTTTCCGACCCGCGGGCTGAGTGTATCAGTTCATGTCAAAACTTTTGCGTATAAATCCTCTATTTCGACGGTTAATTTTGCCGTTTTGACCATTTTCCCAAGCCAATGAACTCGCAGCAGAACGGACTACTAGACTGAAAATTCGCGGAGCCTATCACCTACATAATATTACAAAAACTAACAACAAAAAAATGACAATAAATATTTGTGTTTGGGAGTTTGTATAGCAGCAAGTCCGGTCGGGTCGGGTTGAAAAACTTCCACCCGTTGCGAACTCTAATCCAAACGACACACCATGCAACAATAAGGGAAAAATAATAATACTAAAGCAAAACTGAACCAACTTTGAGCGATGCGTGAAGGCTTTGAATCCAGAAGTTTAGACTGTTTCAACAGAGCAATCTGTTCTTCTTTGATTCTAAAAAAACATTATATACAAGTGATACAAAATTATATCAATAAAACAAAAAAGGACTAAAGGCGTGAGAGCTTATCTGATTAGAAGAAAAAATGTTTGTGAACAATAATAATACGCCAAAAAGGACTGAATAAAAAACAATGTTTTCCACTCTTAATTACGGACTGTTTCCAAATTCCAGCGGATAGTACGTAACACACGAGTCAGAGTCTGTCTTTTGAAAATGAACTTCTTTCGTCTCCCTAACATTTTTTCATCTACAAAAAAAGCAAATCCCTCACTGGCAGCAAATGTCATGGTACTGATGCAATGAGATCTCCCGGCCCGGTTCCCAGTGCTCTATTTCTTCCTCTATCAAATACGTATAGGCCTTCGGGTCCTCGCTGCTGAACGCCACCACGCCCTAAAACAATAAAGTAAACACTAAAGTATGACAGAAAAAGAGGCGCCACACTTATTTTAGTGGCATGACTTCTGTGACTACTTGCTGTACTCTTGATACTCGATATCTACTTATTCTTTCCGTAACAAGATTACATGTTTCGTTTTTTCAAGTGGTGCAGCTATTTTTTGTCATACTTGAGACTAAAAAGTCTGACCAACAAATGTTCAACACTGAGAGAAAACAGGTGATTTTAGCACCAACTCGCTGGACATTTCATGGCTGCAATTTGCTCTTTTCGTAATAAAATCATATGCTCAGCTTTTTCTCAGTGTTCAACATTTTTTGGTCAGATTTTAGTCTACTTTTCCTCTTCACACAACATCAAAAAGTTATGTAGCTAATAGCTAAATGTAGCCATCGTAGTAAAGGTTGTCTAGATAGATAACCATATAAATCAGACGCTTTTGTTTTTTTAAGACACTTTATTTCGAAGATGGTCACTTCTAAACTTTTTTCACTTTTCAATTGCCTTTAGATCACCACAAGTCATATTTTACTTCTTCACACCCATTCAGCAAACTATTACACTAGCTAACTATTAGCTAACACTCAGCTAACAAACTATTAGCTAAATTACTCACAACCAATTCAGACTAGGGGGTTAACTAAACTACAGTCTCTTTCAGTCAAGGCTCAATCATTTTGTGTGGTGTGTGTGTGTGCGTATGTGTATCTGTGCCTGTATTACAAAACTCTGACTTTGCAAAAGCTTTATAGAAATTACGATTTGTACACAAACAAGCATAGGAGCGTATTCAAACGCAATCTCTAGCCGGGATCTCTCTTCGTGTGCCGTCTGTGTCAACGTTGCGCAAATAAACACGTATCCAGCTAAGCTTATGAGAGCGGGGGGGGGGGGCGGGTACAAACTTTGTTATCGACTTCAAAACTCAGACTGAAATGTCAGCTATTTTCAATTGAGCACTACTAAATAGATTAGAATGCTGAATTAGAGTAAAGTTAGTTAGAGGAGTATTAGTTAGAAGAAAGAGCCCCCTTACCACGCTGTAGTACTAAACAGACGTGCGTGTAGGACGTATTATGCAATAGGTGCACTCTTGAGTTATATTATACAACATTCGCAATTTACACTTGAGCAAATTAGCTGTAATGAATGCAGAATGTTCAGTCTAGACAAGGAGTTTACTTTCCATTCCATTATAAAATAAGTGATCAGCACCAGAATATTGATTGTTAACCAATCACGTGAAAATTAACAAATGTTGTCTATGGCTAAATACAGAGTTACCAAATATCCGGAAACGTAAAAAGCCCCGTTTATACTCGTCCTATCCGTGTGGTTTTGTCCTTAAAAAGTCTCAGGAAAACAACCTGGCTAACTATGACGTTTTCTACTCGAACAAATTGCAATGAAAACTAGTTCGTAACAATTGACTAAAATTTGTCCTTGTCCATGGAACTGCGTCGTCAAGGACGAGTAAAAGACCCAGTTTTATAACCTTCCGGTTTCTGTTAGTCAGCAAGACATGACTCCTACAGTTAATAGTTAACATTCATAAAAAATAGATGTTTATCCAAATTTAGGCAAATTTAAGCAAAAAGCTTATAAATCTGATGGAAATATCCATAATATTTAGGAACCAACTGCATAGTAATTTTACTTGCCCTTATATATACCATAATCTAAATTCTAGGGAGTCCGGGGCCCCACCTATACCCACCGTGTTTAGATGCACATAAAAGGTCAGCACTGCCCTAATGTCTTCCCCCCTCAAATCAAAAAACAAAATCAAATCCTATACATTCCACATGGGTACTCCAAATTTTAAGCAACTGCTAGGGCTTAGGGCAATGAACCAATTCGAGGGATTCAAATTTAACACTCATTTCTTCTTCATGCTAATACACATCAGTGTACAGTGCACTACTCCATATATACATATTATATAAACCACCTGTAACATGTCAAAACTCATACATAGTACATACATACATACACTATAATACGTAACGTGTTTACAGTAGGGGTGAATCAAATATTCTGCCAACGTAAACAACTAAATTCCTCTGATGTAATCATTTAAAACGTCACAAATAGAGGTATTATGTGGAAAAAACTGCGGAGAAATATAATATGAAATGCTCTAAACTATGCGTTAGCGTCCATAAGTTGGTGACAAAAAAGTATGTACGAAAACTACAAAATAGGTCAATAAATAGCAAACAATTTCTACCACAATTTTCACCTGACAATTTTTCTGACAACTACTTGACTAGAAAAAATAAGAAATAGTCGACAATGTTTCAATAAAAAATATGTTCATTGTGGTCAATAAAGTCAAGAAAGTCACAATTTAAAATACACTCGCACAGCAGTGTGCTTATAGCATGACAAAATAGAAGGGAGAGGCCCATTTGAACACAAAAAGTTGGTTCATAACCAGAGACACAGCGGACATCATTCTAAAACTAAAAGAATCTAAAACTATGGGCCAATACCGATAATGGATTAAACGGATAAGATTAAAGTTTGTTTTTTTAAACTCATGAAATCGACTATGAATTGATACAAAATTTGCACCAGCAAGTACAATTCATAACATCTCCCGCTTGTACTTGTAAAAATTGCACGTCAATCTCAACAATGAAAAAAGGTATTAGGCAACCAAATTATGATCAAATCCATCTTAACCGTTTCAAGAATGGGCCTATATCTTTTAAGCGGATACTTTCCAACAATGCTTACTAAATTTTCCTTTTTTGCAGTTGACAGAATACCATCTCCCACGATCACACAGTCGCCCACAATTTCCACAGCATAGTCCTCGGTTCCACTATCCTCTTCATTCGAGCCCTGAAACAATTAAATGGTTAATTAGTTTAATCTAATCTAATCTAATCCAATCTAACATCTAATCCTTTGTTAATCTTTACTAAGTCGCTTGAACTACTCTGCTGATTTTCGGCGGCTATTCTCTCCATTTCATAAAATATCCATGATGAGAACATTAAAAAAATGCTCAACTATTAATGAATTGATTCTCATCAACTCTTGAGGCAATTGAATGAGTCTAAACGAGCGCATGTCGAAGACTGCTTTTAAATAATATATATTACCGAGTTACCACTGACGTATAATATAATGATCTTTACTTGTATAAGTATAAATCGCCTAAAACTGAATCTATCAGTAAACAACTATATTATATTTTATTAAAAAATGAAACCACAAGTCACAACTATTCATACATCGGATCCATCTAAAGTGCGCACCACGCTGTCAATATCAGTTGTTTGCAGATGATCAAGACTATCAGCACGCTGGCCGTACCTATAAAGTAAACAAAAAGAGTTACATTAATACATATCAATTAATTAATTAATTAATACATATCATAATATCAGTTACATTAATACATTGAATTACTCAATACTTATCTTGCAGAAGTATGTTTCACACTACTAATATAGGTTACAACGCATCAGCTACTTAAAGATTTTCATAATTGTGACATAAATTAATGGTTCGCGTGAAAAAAGCAGAGGTGACTAAGTAGCCAACAAAACATCACCCAAGTTTTCACAGAAGCGGACCAATTCTGTTTTTGTTACTCTCTCCTGCTGAAGCCTATATCCATAAACTCACAGGTTCCTATTGTAACAAATTTAGCTGCAAAATAGGTGATTAGTTATGAACTAATATGCATATTATATTTTCAATATGAATTACCTGATTTAGCACTAACAATCGCCACACAGTATAGCCCTAGACCCTGTGGGTGGATTTCACAAAGGTGTTTTTACTCCATGGTTTTACGTACGATTTTATATAATTCGCACATAATTTCATTACGTAATATCGCCTGATTCGATACGAATTTCGCAGATTTTCTTAAGCCATGGTTTTGGTTCAGCTGAAAATTCAGCAAAACCGAACAGAAATGCTGTGCTGCAGGTTTGAAAATTCAACTGAGCTAAAATCATGGCTGAAGAAATCTGCAAAATTCGTAACGAATCAGGCGTTCTTTCGTAATGAATTTATGTGCAAATCATACGTGCGTAAAACCATGGTTTAGTAAAACCACCTTTCTGAAAACCACCCTGTGACTTCATGAAACTAGAGCCACAGTGTCCTTGAAGACAAGTATGAACCGAGCTTCTTTATCCGAACATGCTACGACCAGCCGCAACACACACCTTGCCACAGTATGGGCCGTTTGTCGCAATTGTTTCAGCTGGGGCGGACTAGGGGTTCCGTTAGGGGTGAGCTTTCTCGGAACAGCACTGATTGAAGAGGGAATAGTGGTGGGGAATTTTGGCAAAGCGTCCGGGGTTGGCGCAGGCTTAGGAGATTCCTGGGAAAATCCATTGACAGCCTTACTCCCACCAATACTTGAGATTTCGGAAGCTCCATTTGCTGCAGCAATCGGCACTGCGGGTTTGTCTGAAATAAAACAAAAACGTAGTATATAACCCTCGATAAACCATTTTGGTGTAAACTATGTAGCAGTAGCTAACTAAAGTCTGAAGAGAAATTGCTGAACCCTGAAACAAAACAGGTGGCATGATTTTTATGACTACTCGCTGCACTTTTCCTACTTGAAATTCGTTCATTTCGTAATGAAATCGCGTTTCTTTTTTTCTCAGGTTCCAGCAGTTTCTGGTCAGACTATAGGTGGGACCGTGGGAAAGAGAATACCAAAAAACCCATCGTCACGCGGAGTTTGTTTCTAAAGAAATCTGTAATTTTGTGTTGCAGTGTACTCCTCGGCCCTCCCTTCACTCTATAAAAAAATTATTCTACATCTACTGTAGTTTAAGTTATTCAAAATCAAATTTCGTAATCTGGATTCGATTGATTCTATCTATTCTAGGGTAAGACGTCGGCGTTCCAATCCTGACACAGTGATAGATTTTCACTCATATATGTAACATATTACAAAATGTGTAAACACACCCTATTTACACATTTCCATATACACACACTTGTGTAAGTAATACATAACGCGTAGGTCGTAGATCCACCCTAACGCACCAGTCAGCACAATTTCTGCCTGTTTCTTGAGCCAGTGTTGATAAGATAAAGACAATCGTTTATTGTTCCCAGAAGACTGAGATTTATCATCCCCTGCGGAGTTGCTGGCAACAGATCGTTGGTCACTGTTGACGGGTCTCTGCTGTGATGACGGCTTGGTCGGCGGATCAACAGGCGGCGATCTAGTTTTGCTGTCATCTAAGCTGATTACTACAGGCTCCACAAGGCTGTCTGAAATAAAAAAATCGCAGCTGCTGCAACAAAAACACTACTATACTGGACTTATCAATTTAGCCAATTATATAAGACATTGCATTACAGTTTAGAATTTTGGTACAATTTATGCAGGACTGAACCTAATGGTGATCCATAGTCTACTTGACTTCCCTTTGGATGCACACTTATAAATTGAGTTGATTAAATCCCCGCAGTAGTTGTGACTACTGCATTAAAAATATTAAATATTATACGTACATATATACATAATTCTCATAATTCATAGGCACGTTTGGCGCTTAGTACCTAAATGTTAAAATTTTCCAAAAGTTCTAATCTTGCGAAACCTAGGGCGCAGGTAAATATGTATTCACACATTGGCATAAATAAATGTATATAAATAAAGCAAGCCCGAGCATAACTTCGTCTTTTCATAATCTCTAGTTTCATCAGCTGCAGTCTGCTTCACTACTTTTTGTTTCACATAAATTTTCACAAACGCATGCTTACCAGCGTTTTTTTACTGACCCATAAATAACCAAAGCTAATAGGACCTAGTCTTATCGGCAGAATGAGTGATGATGACTCATTAACACAGTTCATTCTCTACTCCAATGATTACGTATATATACGTATATGTATATACTATATACGTACGTATTTTGAAGACCCATGTGCCTATTGCCGAACCCTTACTTATCTACTAATTTGAATGTTGAAGTACCTAGCAGCGGCTGGTTCCAGTTCACTTTCCAAAACTGTTTCTCTTTAATTACATTAGGCTTCATGTTAACACTAATACGACGCAATTTCAATGTAATCACCGCATAACTAAGTACGGACAGCGTTTTTGTCAAAACTGTCTTTAGCTGAAATACGTATATATGTACGACTAATAAGATTTTCAATCTGTGCTTAGTAGAAGTATATACGTACAATAGTGCATATATACGTATATATATATATCTCTATTGCGTCCGAATCAAAATCTCAATCCGACTATCCTTAATCCAAAACCTCTTTCATTTTTTTCAAGTCAATTTCATTGTATCACAAAAACCGAATTGTATGTATATATTCGTATTCTACATATATATTCGTATTCTACATAAAATTACAACAAAAGCTCAACAGAGAAATTAAAAGATGCAAAAGCCATTAGCCATTAAGCTGATAATAAAAATAGCATCACTTGGCAAGTGTGGAAAATGAAAAATTTTCATCCTCCAATTAATTTCAGGTCTAAGTGCATGAAGGTCTACCATTATATATTGAGTGCCCATTTAGAAATTTAAAAAAAGCTCACATTAAGTTTTATTGTGCAGAAAGAATATATAATTATCATTGAGCAATCATCACTCTAAAAGTTGTCTTGTCATTTAGACAACTTCTAGCTGTAATATACGTACATACAGTATATATTTGCTAAACTAAACTAGTCAGCTAAAAAATTTCAAAATAAAACGATTTAATTGACAAAAGCGCAGGTATAATATGTCTCACGGACAAAATATGCGAACATATAAACTTTACGTATAATTATGTATATATATAAAATTTTTAATACGATAAGACTAAACGTTGCAAAATATATACGTATATATATATACGAAGCTACCCACCACAAAAAATACTAGTTTTTAAAAAATGAAAAAAGCTCAAATAAATTATGATTACAAAAACACTGTTAAATTTCAGCTCTGGTTAAATAAAAAAAACTAGTCAGCCGTTAGCTATTATACACTCTACACTGAAACAAAACAATACTAACTTCAAACACTCGAACCCTCTGTTCAAAACTCTATGCTGCTCTGCAAATATGAGGTTTACGTAAAATTAAGAAAAAAACTTGGCGCAAACTGAGAAAAGGCGTATACATACACTCGCACACATAAGTGGTTAGCAAACATATGGAATAAACCAACTGTAAACAAACACCAGAAAAATAAGCTAAAAAGCAACCTTTATCATAAGCTACACAGCGCTAGCTTTTGAAAGACAATGAACTTCCCTCGGGAATAAACTACTGAAAAAATGACTAAAATTTTGGCAAGGTAATAAATAATAAGACCAGTTTTCTTACTTTTTATAATAATAAAATTAATATAAAACATATATACATACAAAACAGCACACTTTTCTTAAAAAAGTACCATCAACCTCACTACAAGTTACCTGTTCATTAATGTGCATAAATGGATCACATTAAATGTTCACCATCGTATCAACCTCACTACAAGTTACCTGTTCATTAATGTGCATAAATGGATCACATTAAATGTTCACCATCGTAACTGTAGCATTAGAATACGGACTCTAAGCGACTCAATATCAGCTGTAGTTGTTCTTGGCAATTTATATTTTACGAAGTCGCCCACGTCTAATCAGGTCCTGAATAAACATCAAAGGCCGCTATATCACGATTGAATCAAATCAAATAAAAACAGAGCACAAATATATAATCTTACTAGACTGTTTGGTTGCATTAGTGGCAAAGCTAGTTGAATCCGTGACATTATTTGACGAGAAATTGCCACCGGAGGGCCTTCTACATTCAATATCAGTGGAAATCCTAGCAGTATGAGTATTAGCATTAGTAGCACCATTAGCAGTGGGCACAGAATGCCCCAAAGAATTAGCACTAGGCACAGATTTGAGTGTTTGAGCTTTGCGAATGAATTCTGGAACGCTAGCTTCGGAAGCGGACTGAGGCATCAGGTGTCGTTTGTCCGTTTCCCTTAGGCTGGGACTGGGCTTGGGCAAAATCGACGGAGTCTCAGTCAAATCGACGCTGCCAGACCGGCGCTCCGAAGGCGATTTAGTCGAAGTCGTCGTCAGGAGACTTTGCTGTTTCACACTGCATCGATCTTGCAAGATCAAAGGTTGGCCAAACTTTTTGGCCAGACTACGCACAGGCGACGCAGACGCTCGCACTTCGTCCGGCTTAGGCTCCGGCTTTAGCGGATCATGGGAGTTAACCGGATTAACTCTCCCCGTCTCTCCATTGCTATCCACTGACAGGCCACTATCAATACTTTGCTCCTCAAGACTGCCATTCACCAGCGAATTCGAATCTTCACCACCAGAGAAATCAAACGACGAATTGTTCTGATTTAATCCGTGGGAATATTCGGCATCCTTAACCGTAGGATCCGTTCTATTGTCCGGTAGACGTCTGAATAATAAACTGGGTTTCACGCAATTCTGAACCGAGCGATTAGTATTAATGTCGTTTATCGAACCAACTGATTTCTGATTTTTGCCATTTTCAATGACCTCAGAAGTGACAGAAGAAGTCGGTGCTTTATTACTCAACCGCGGCGTATAAATAGTAGGCTGAGAAGTATATTTTGCTCTGTGCTCACGACTCAGTTTAGTAGGAATGTAATCAGAATGTTTAGTATTTAAGTAGCTACTATCCGCCGCCGTATCTGAATGATGATAAGTAGTTTCGAGCAAATCCTCACAGCTGTGAGTTCGGCGTCGATTTTCATGAAAGCGAGCACTGTAACGATCTGGACTAACATCCGACTGACGACTAAAGTTGGGATTTTCAGACAACAGGGTGAATCTTTGGCACAATTTGCGCACCATTCCCGGGCCCCACGGGATACAGCTGTCACTGTAGCCACTGGCGTACTCATCCGCATAGGCAAACATATCATGAGATCCGTATCTAGGTCTGCAGGCAGCTGAAACAAAATAACCAGAGTGAAATAAACCCAAATGTGCAATCAATCAAAAATACAATCTATCAACAGGTATGTTTGCCACACTGTGCGGTTTTTAGCCGCAACTTGATAACAGAATAGATCAAGCCTTTTATGTTTATCTGAAATAGTTGAAAACAATGCTTATTGCCTTTTGTTGCCTTTTGAGTTTTGACACAGTGATAGCAGGCATATTTTTAGTGGGGGGGGGGCGCCCCCCCCCCATTTGGTCCGGAGCCCCCCCATTTTGGTCGACCCCCCCCCATTTCAGATGGGGCGCCCCCCCCATAACCCAAAATTTTTTCCGGAACGACGTTTTAGCAAATTTTTAGCTGTAGCGATGTCGTATTCGTCGGGTTTTTGAGTCCTTTTTGGCTAAATTTAGTATTAGCGTACTCAAGCGTAGCTATAATAACGTATGAAAACGTAACATTTAACGTATATATAATAACCATTTTTCCTGTAAAAATAGTGTTTTATCGTGAAAATGGTGCATCCCCCCATTTTGGTCGACGCCCCCCCCCCATTCATAGAAGGGCTGAAACCACCCCATCGCGCCCCCCCCCATAAAATTTTGCCTAAAAATATGCCATGATAGTGTCCCTTTCAACCTTAACTAATACTAACACGTCATAGCTATAACTTATATCCAAGATTACCATGAAGGATGAAAAAAGTTGACGAAGCTTCTAACAAAACAATCGAGTCTACTTTGTCGAGTGGTAACGTACGCACCTGCCGCTTCATTATTTGACAACTGATTTGCGTCCTGCTTTCCCCAACAACGATCGCTTCCAACAACAAGCATAATCAATAACCAGTAAAATTATAAATAAACTACAAAGTCATTTTCTCAGAATAAAATCACAATGTTTCCACCCAGACATTATGCCAAGTGAGAGCTGTATGTATATAATCCTGATAAGATTCACGCCATAATTAACATCTAAATCAGAGAAACAGAAAAATGCAGCACATGCACAGAAAAGTGAAATATATTAATGTGGACCTGGGACCGATTTATGCAAGCAAAATGTTCGTCGTTGAAAATGTTTCGATAAATGGGGCCCTGTGGTAGCCGTTTTTCCAAGTTCTTTTTGCTATAGCCGCGGTTCTCCCGATTTGTATTACCACCATAAACCTTTTTCAGGTGACCATAAGTCATGGGAAGGTCAGCTAGAACCATCGATAGCCATGTGTTCATGCCAGTGGCATAGCAGGGGGGACAGGGAGGCCGAAGCCTCCCTCGGTGATTTTGCCCTCCCCATGTTCGCAATTCACATAAAAAAATCCCCTCCTTCCGTAAACGAACATTCAAAAACTTTTCGAACAGTCAGGTAGGTTGGCCCCTCCCTGAAGTCTGAACAAGATCCTGGCTACGTTACTGGTTGATTCACTCCCCTTGAACGCATGACTGTGGTCTGTGCTCCAGGGTTGGCAGTCTCGGTCTCGGTCTCGTAAAAAACCCGAGACTAGGCTGGTCTCGGTCTCGGTCTCGGTAGGAAAACCGAGAGCTGCCATAGGGTGGTCTCGGTATTTCAGATGAAACTTGAAGTTTTCAAAATTTTCCAAAATTCCGAAGATTTTTTTAAAATTTATATAAGTTTCCAAATAGAATGCCAAGCACGAAATGGTCAAAACTGTCTGCTGCAGAAGAATGTCAGTTCACCCGCAAATTTTGGCTAACTTCAAGTTCAAACTTAGTATATCAAGCTAGATTTTATAATTAAAGTTTACGCTAGAATGGGTTGTCTGACTGAGCGATGTTACATTTGTATATATGTGAAACCTCTTAACAAGCATACATACGTTAAACAGTAAAAATAAAACGCCCTGTGGCATGCGAAGAAGTACGCGAAACTTTTAAAAATAACCAAAAGTTGACAGAATATTGGGAAAATAATCCTATCATGTATTGCCACCGTCAATCACCTACTCTCATGCATCCGGTCGTTACAATGTTGAGTGTCTTGCAACTTCGCAAGTCACACACTCATACAACTTAACCTAATGGGCACTTTTTTGTAACTTAATTACCCATTTTTCACATTTCGAAGTATCTCAAATTTTTAAAACAAACTTGAAAAAAGGTCCCCCAAAAGCTGGTCTCGGTCTCGTAGGTCTCGTTTGGGTGGTCTCGGTTGACTGGTCTCGGTTGCAAACAATGAAAAATCCTGATTAACTCAATAGAATCGGCCGGCATATAAAAAATGGAATGAAAAACATGGCGCCCATTCTACATACACAAGGGCCACGCTCACGTAACGTTGACAGCCTATTTCAGCCTTGAAGGGGGGCTGAAAGAGCTGAAGAGCCCATGGAGCCTTCTGGTCGGGCGGGACGCTCTTCCGAAATTGAGGGTCCCCATATTTGGCCAGAAAGCAGGGTTAGCAAGTCCGGGTTTGCAACCGAGACCGAAACCAGGCAACCGAGACCTCCCAAACGAGACCTACGAGACCGAGACCAGCCCTTGGAGACCTATTTTAAAATTTCAATTTTAGACACTTGGGGTATTTTGAAACTTGAAAAATTAGTCAATGAGTATTGAAAAAAGTGACCATAAGGTTGCGATAAACTTAACATTTTAACGATCGGATGCATGACAGCAAGTGACAACCGGAGAAGAGGATCATTTTAGTACATAGCACCATCACGGACCAGAAAAGTTTCGGTAATTTTTCCGTATACGCACACCCTGCACTGAGTGACAGTGAGTGAGTATGCATCATCTTCCGTATAGGAACACCCACTTTTAACTCAGGCTGGAAATTTAGTTTAAACTAAATTTGCGTCTAGCCCAAAATGCATCATATTCCGTATACGCACACCCCTTGTTTCCACTTCGTTTAAAGGTTTAGAGGTAGTATTTCTTGTTAATTTGGTTGCCGACCAGTTGCGAAGCAAAGGCACCCCTTTTGTATTCACGCGTACTAAACGTGCAGAAGCCAGCAAACTTTTGTACTACAAAAAACTACGAAGTTAACACTATCTGGTAAATGATTGTTAGTATTTTAATTTGACATATGCCTGAAAAGTTCCAGATAAGTCAGGCAACCCATTCTAGCTCAAACCTTAGTTAGAAACTCTAGCTTGATAAAACTAGACGGTGTATAATATAAAGGTTAAACTTGAAGTTAGCTAAAATTTGCCAGTGTACTAGGGATGGAAGTCTCGGTTTTTTTCCGAGACCGAGACCGATACCACGAAACCGAGACTGCCGAGACCGAGACCAAATTCTGAGACCGCCAAAACCGAGACTGGGTCATTTTTTGTCATTTTTTCACCTATCGATTTGATGACTTTTTACACATTTTTAGGTAAAATTACAAGACTATGGTCAGACACCTACATGTATGTATATATATAGCAGGCGGGGAAAAAAAAACCCGCATTTTCATATTTCGTCATGTAGCTCATAGACTATACGTTTTCACGGGAAACCAAAAAAATCTGTCGTAGGCCTAACCTTGCTCTAAATGCTGGCACCGGTTTCATTTCGCTATCTCTTACCATTTTTTGGCGGGAAGCCAAAAACTTGCCGGGGAAAAAAACCCAATTGGGGGAAAAAAAACCCATGTGGGGGAAAAAAACCCACCCCATAAATCACCCGAAAAGTGTGTTAGCGGTAGTTTTTCAACGCTATGGCACGTATTAGGAGTAGTAGAGGCCACTGATGTCAAAACTATGCGCAGATTTGCTATGGGGCCTCAGGTAGACAAGTTTGAAAACTGCCCTTCGCAGCCCATTATAAAATTTTGAATTTTCAGATTTGAAAACAAAACACCTTAATTTCGCCTGAAAACGTTGAAAACAACTAAAAAGTTGCTATTACGCTTCAAATACATGCAAAATCTGCACTTTATGGCTACTTTTTACACCATCGACCCTCCATGGAGGGTACCGTAAGTGGGTGTGACTGGTCGTGACGGACATAGTTTAATTTTATTCGGTTATTTGGCGTTTAAACAAGAGAAACTAACAGGTTATAATTAAAAACATACAAAAAACTGGCAATAGTACCAGATAATACTACTTTCCGCTCCAAAGGGACCTCAAAATGACAAAGTCCGACTATTAGGCCTGTATACCAGAAATCGATCAAGAAAGTGTCAGTATGCGCATTTGTGTTAACAATAAACGTCTTTTTGCACTACCATGAGTCTTTTGGAGTAGCTACAAGGTTTTTCGACATCACCAGACCATTTTCAAAAAGTGGGTTTTTTTCCCCCACATGGGTTTTTTTTACCCCGTCTAATTTCGGTCATGCCCCCCCTCGTACGAAAGAAGGAGGGACCTGCCACTGCGGTCATGAATAGAGGAAGGGTAGTCCTCTGTAAAAGTGTTTTTACATTTGAGCTCGCATCTTTTAGTGCTGAGAAATGAGACTCCAAAATTCACCTCCCTTGGAGCCATCTCGGGTCAAAAATGGGGGGTCAAAATTTTTGACTCATAAAAAGTACCAGCGAGACCCCGTTTGGATACCGCTTATATACGTTTGCCTACAGGGACTGTACTATACGCTGGCAAATTTTTAGACCTGTACCATATACCCAAGTTCCGGAACCGGGGTGGGTTTTTTTTCCCCCAAAAAATGGGGTGGGTTTTTTTTCCCCGCCTGCTATATATATATATATATAACTAACAGCTACATCACGGCAATTTTGATTACATTCGTGGTTCTTTCCTCCTTTTGTGTGGGTGTGGGACCGTGTCTTCTTAAATACTGTGAAATTTTGACCTTTGTCCAAAGCAGACGCAATTTGTCCTTGTTCTTGCCAGAATAGCAATTTTTGACACTGTTTGGCCGAATTTAGTTCAAAATCGCTCAGATTTTATTGGAATTACCAATGTTCTGCTAAAATATATACACCCAAGATAAAAAGGGTTTTTGGCTCAAAAATTAGATAGACCTGCGCGCAGTGACGCTCTTTCATTCTTTGCCTCCGGCATGACACCCCTTTTCGTGGGGCCCCCTCAGTCCTTTGGGACTAAATTTTAGTTGGGAGTAGAGTCTTCCCTTCTCATCTACCGAACTCAATTGGATATTACTGGCTAAATTTTTACGTGGGCTCGCCTCACCCACAACCATCCGAATTTGAATCAAATGGGTTAAAACTCGATCTCGGGCAGCCTTCACATCCCTGGAGGAAAAGCTATGGCGAAATCATGACATAACACTCACGGTCAAAATTAAAGTCTGTGATGCTGTCGTAATGTCAGTACTACTTTATGGTTGCGAAAGCTGGCCTTTAAAACAATCTGATATGTCCCTTCTCTCTGGCTTCGAAATGAAATCTATTCGCCGGATTCTACGCGTTGACTATACTGCCCGTATCACAAACGCCGCCATTCGTGACCGACTAAATCGACCTACTGTAGAGACCGTTATAAAGCGAAGGCTCCTAAAATATATGGGCCATGTACTACGTATGTCACCATCTCGCTTTCCGTACACCACCATCTCATTTGTCCCACCAGCAGAGTGGCGCAGACCTAGGGGTGGTGTCAGGCAAACATGCCTACGGGTGGTACAGAAAGACCTTCAGTGGCTATCTGGAACCTACGGGCGACATTGGCATGACGATTGGCTCAGTGTCTGCCCAGTGTCAGGACTTTGGCAAATGACAGAGATCAGTGGCGTATGATTGTATATGAATCCTTAGATGCTTAATTGGATACCAGCAATACATCGGACACGATGTGGCTGAATAAGCAGTAAGCAAGCATCTACCGAACTACATGACGTGTCACCGCATAGTTCTGAGTAGTGCGTTTAGTTGAACTTTCACAGATTTTTTATTTCTTGCTAAACTCACTCAGAAATTACAATTAAGTATTTATGTGAAGCCACCAATTGGCATAAAAAAGTTGACCAGCCCAACACTAATACTAAAGAATAAAATTTAGACAGACTTGAAAGATAATCTGAAATCAGAAACCTAGTCACAAACATACAATTTTGTGTGTGTACTGTGCTTTGCTTACTGACAACTAAACAACCACGGTAAAGTTGTTTTCGGAAAAAATTGACAGAATCTCACTGTTTGGTGTGAAATTTTGGTGAAATAAAAACTTCCGAAAAAATTTCCAGCCAAAAATATAAACCAAAGGGGGGACCACAGGAAAATTTTTCAAAGATTTGAAAAACCGAGACCGGGTACAAACCGAGACTTTTCGACTACCGAGACCGAGACTGGGCTAGTCTCGGGTTTTGACCGAGACCGAGACTTCCATCCCTAGTCTGAACCCCCCCTTTTGGTGGAACCTGAAGAAATTGTCAACAAGGGCCCCCCCTTCGGTTTTTGTGGCTCGGCCAGAAAAAATTTCTGATACGTCTCCAATTGACTAAATTTAGCCTAAAAGCAGGGATCGACCGGAACCCTAAAACTACCGGAAACGGAACCGGAACCACTTAAAAATACCGGAACCGGAACCGGAACCGGAACCCCCTTCAAAAAGACGGTCAAGGTTCGGCGGGGGGGGAAAAATTTTTTTTGCCCATAAATCGCTTCCTACCCCATCTTTTAATAAAAATATAGAACCCCCATCGTCAGCCAAGTCCCCAATTTGATCTCTAGCCCCCAAAATAGCTGTCGCCCCTTTTAATAAAAATCTAGATTGAAATTATTGGTGTTAAAACCCTTAGGGTGGATTTCACCACAGTGGTTTTTAAAAACCATGGTTTTACGTACGTTTTTATATGATTTGCACATAATTTCATTACGAAAGATCGCCTGATTCGTTACGAATTTCGTAGATTTTTCTAAAACCATGGTTTTTGCTCAGTTGAAATTTCAGCAGAAGAAAAACCTGCTATGCTGCAGGTTTGACATTTCAACTGAGCAAAAACCATGGTTTTTGAAAATCTACGAAATTCGTAATTAATCAGGCGATATTTCGTAATGAAATTACGTGCAAATTATATAAAAACGTACGTAAAACCATGGTTTTTAAAAACCACCTTGGTGAAATCCACCCTTAGGGGTGGAATAAGTCGGAGAAACGGCATTTTTTCGACTAATGATCCGGAGTCCCCCTATATCCCCCAAACCCAGGGGGGGTCAAAATTGAACGCTCTTTCGAATAGGCTAGGTTAGAAGTTTGTAGGATGTAAGCTTTAGCTGGAAATCAAACTTTGTCAAAAAATTAAACTTTACATGAAATTTTTTGCGCAAAATTGGATTTAGTTAAAAATACTGAATCAAATGAATACCTGCTGTTACTATTGAAAGAGCAACTTCTAAGCTACTAAATGCTGAAAAAATTTTGCAAATCGGTTCAGGCTTTGAAAAGTTACAAAACTTTTTCTGAAGCTACCAGGATCAGGCTGATTGAAGCGTTACAGCGCACGTAAGGTTTAGTACGAATTCCGGGCTATAACCAGAAAGTTTTTCAAAATATGAAGCTAGTTGGGGTTTTTTAGTGCGGTAAAGTTATTCCTGATGTTTCTTAGTAGGTTTTTTCTTAAATTTAGGCCTTAGGCTTAGGCTGAGGCTTAGTGCTTAGGCTTAGGCTTAGGCTTAGTGCTTAGGCTTAGGCTGAGGCTTAGTGCTTAGGCTTAGGCTGAGGCTTAGTGCTTAGGCTCAGGCTTAGTATTTGGGTTAGGAAAGGCTTAGTCTTAGTTGCTTGCATCAAATAAAAGGATATTTGCTACTGTGGAATCATAAACAAAGCTGCGCTTTTGAACCGAAATTGGCTGTCAGCGCCAGCGTGATGCTGAGCAGCAGTGACGTTTTGAATTCGTATTTTATGGTATTCTTCATTATTAAAAATTGCTCCTTTTAACTAAAAATGCTATTTTGTGTCGGAAAATGTAGTTAATTTATTGTCTATGCAAAAAGAAACAATAACAATTGATATGTGAGCTCAGTTTAACGATGCATAGTTCGCCTATTAAATAAGTTTAAAAAATTAACATTTTTTGGTATAAATGAGCAGAATATTTTGGAAACAAAGCTGAATTAAATATATTATTATAAGTTACGTTATGATGATTAAACTTCAGACTGATATTACGACTGTATCGGTGAAAATTTTCGAAAATATTAGCCCCTGAATGTCAAAAAATGATGATTTTCGACAAATTTTGAATTTTTTCGAAAAGCAGTAAATCTACGTTTTTTGCTTGGAAAGTGCTAAAAATGAACTCAGCGCGTCCGAAAACGTGTTTTTACATTGAAAAAATATGCGTTTGAATTTCCCCCCCCCCCCGCCGAACCTGCACCCAAAAAGACCCTATATTTTGCAATATTTTCAAAAAAAAATTTTTGTTTACTTTTGCTCACATTTTTTGAGTGCCCTTCTGACAGTCCCTAAATTTCAAAATACGCAAAAAATTCCCTGCTACCCCCTTTGTAAAAGATTACAGAATTTTTTGAATTGTGTTAAAATGCACTCAAAATTTTTTCCCATTTTAACGCCAAAACCGACACTCCTGAGCATGGGCGTAGCCAGGATTTTGAAAAGGGGGGGTCGCACCTTGTCCACTTTTTTGCTCACTCATTGATAGCAATTTTGAAGTTGAAAAGAAGTTTTTAGCGATCCTAGTACTTACACGCGCATTGTAAACGCAAGACCACTGAGCCATAGGTTGCAGTGGTCAGGGGCCGGCAGCTCCAGAAAAAAATTGAGATTTTTTCAATTTTTAGACCAAATTTGGTCAACTGGAGACGTACATATATATCAGAAATTTTTTCAGGCCGGACGTTTACAAACGCAAGATACTAAACTTCAAAGTTGCAGCGGTTTGGGGCCGGCAGTCCCAGAAAAAAATTGGCGATTTTTCCAATTTTTAGACCGAATTTGGTCAACTGGAGACGTATCAGAAATTTTTTCCGACAGAAAAATTAAAACAAAAGATGGTAACGACACATCAGACAGTGTGTTGCACAAGTAAATGTAGCATAATGTACTCGTGTATACATGCATAGGCTTTGACGAAAGATATTAGCAAAGAATAGTAAGCTACAGAGTCGCAGGGGTCTGGGGCGGCAGCCCCCAGAAAAATTTTTTGAGTTTTAGGCCAAATTTGGTCAATTGGAAACGTATCAGAAATTTGTTTACGCCGGGCGATAAAAACCAAAGGGGGACCCTTGTTGATAATTTCTTCAGGTTCGACCAAAAGGGGGGTCGCGTTGCGACCCCCGCGACCCCCCCCCCCCGCCCTGGCTACGCCCATGCTCCTAAGCATACGTCGTTCAAAAAGAATCCTATTTTCTGACCAGAGTGTAATCGACAGTGATTAATACTCGGATACGGATACTCGTACAGTAACAGTGCATTACATACATGTATGTTGGATCATCATGCATGAGCTTTGATGAAAGAGAATAAGAAAGAAGACTGACTAAACAAGCCACGGAGTCGCAAGAGTCTCGCCAGAACAAAATCTGGAGAAATTTTTTATTTTTACGCCGATTGTGGTCAATTGGAGACCTATCGGAAAATTTTCATGGCCGAACACAAAATTGAAGGCAAAACTCTTTATCAGATATTTTGCGGTTCCGGTTCCGGTACTTTTGAAATACCGGAACCGGAACCGGAACCGGAGCCAAAAAGTACCGGAACCGGAACCGGAACCGGAACTCCGGTCGATCCCTGCCTAAAAGTCAAAAATTTTCCCAATTTTTTTCTGGGGGCTGGCGCCTCCAGACCCCTGCGACTGTGTGGCTTACTATGCCTTGTTATTATCTTTGATCAAAGCCTATGCATTATGTAAGTACACACACAAGTACATTATGCTGCTTTTACTTGTGTAAAATACACTGTCTGATGTGACGCTCCCATCTTTTGTTTTAAATTTTGTCGGAAAAAATTCTGCTACGTCTCCAGTTGACCACATTCGGCCTGAAAATTGTAAAAAATCTGCAATTTTTTTCCGGGGGCTTCCGCCCCCAGACCCCTGCGACCGCTTTGATTTTACAATATATAAGTGTTGCTTAGAATTGCTTTTTCAATGCAAATTTTATTTCAAATTCCAAAAAAGCTCCAGCTTCTGGGGACTGCCGTCTCCAGACTTCTGCAATCACTGTGGTTTTAAGACGTATGCTGACAACTTTTCAGTGCAAATTAATTGTCAAAATTTTAAACAGCAAAACCTTGTTCGAGCTTGCAGACTTCCGCTTCTGTTAGACTACTTGCGCGTTTCACCTCCCTCACCCCCCCTCGTCGACCATCAGTTCAGCCTCCCCCCTTCCCGAAATCTTGGGTACGCTACTACACTACATTTGAAAAGTCATTCCCCACCGAAATTATTTTATATATATATATATATAGAAGAAGAAGAAGAAGAAGAGCTTTTAATTCTGAAAATCATCGGCGTTTTCAGAACTACTATGCAAAACAAAAACCAAATAAACACTAAACAATTAACATAAAAAAAAGGGCCTTAGACGCCGAAGTCCCTACAGGTTAGTAACTCTACCGACTATTATATTAGTCGTAGCAGAGAAGGCGTTAGTAGGCACAACAAAGAAACAGAAAAGACAAACAAAATAGTAACGCTACAGCCTTACCAATAAAATATTAGAGAAAATACAGCTCGGCTAAGTGGCGTCTACAGATAGAAAAAGATAAACAGAATTGGGAGTGGGGAAACCACTTGTCTGGTTATTTCAAACCCCGCCCCTTGAGATAACTGGTCAAGTTTACAGACTCCAAACTTTTTATGAACTTCAAAAGGGATGATTGTTCAACAACAGATACAGGGAGGTCGTTCCATGCCTGAACTATACGATTAGCGAAAAAGTGCTTAGTTGGGTTACGTCGGCACATACGAGGTCTTAATTTAAATTTATGACCACGGAGTTGGTCTGAACGTGCAAGATCAAAAAAGGATGCGCAATTTAGATTTATTTTATTATTAAAAATCTTATAGACCAGAATGAGATCTGCTTTTAGTCGGCGTTCTTCTAGCGATTCTAGGTTTAATAGTTTCAAGCGGTCTGGGTAGGACAAATTTTGGCATCCAGGTAATCGTTTAGAAAATTTTCTTTGGACGTTTTCAACAATATCTATGTCCTGGAGTAAATAAGGAGACCACACTTGAGAATTGTATTCGAGTATAGGCCTAACGTAAATTTTGAACATTTTCAGAAGAAAATCACGATTTCGGGTGACAAAACAACGAAAAATGTTTGCACAGACTCTATGTGCTTTTTGAGAGATTTTTTGACAATGTGTTGAGAATTTCATATCAGACGTCAAAAATATGCCCAGATCATTAACAACCTCCGTTACATCAAGATGAGAATTAGCAAATAAATAATTGGTTTCTGTAGAGTTTGCGATTGTCCCGAAACTGAATATATGACATTTAGACACTGACAGACTGAGCTGCCACGTGCTTGCCCAATCGCAAATTCTACACAAATCATCTTCTAACTTTTCGGACTTAACAGCATCAGTGTGGACATATATTTTGGCATCATCGGCATACATTTCAATTTTTGCATCTTTTAGTATATTAGGTAAATCATTGATATATAAAAGGAAAAGGATAGGACCCAAAACTGTACCTTGTGGCACACCGCTACTAACGTTACACGACTGAGAAACAGAATCGGCCACACGTACACGCTGTGTACGATTATTTAAAAAGTTTTCTATCCACCGCAGGACATTTCCTGCAATTCCATAACATCTCAGCTTGTGTAAAAGTTTTGGGTGGCTCACTGTGTCAAAAGCTTTAGCGAAATCAATATATGCAGCATGCGTTGAATAGCCCCGTTCTTTTTCAAGCATCCAATCATTTAAACATTTTAGTAAATTTGTTAAAGTAGACCGCTTCGAAATAAAGCCGTGTTGACTTGGGTGAATTAACATGCAGCTATTCAAATGTTTCAAAATCTTATCCTTTAAAATTTGCTCTAAAATTTTGCAAAATGTTGACGTCAAACTAATGGGTCGATAATTTTCAGCGCTACTGGGGGATCCTTTGCGCTTAAAGATGGGAGTAACGATAGCTTCAAGCCATACTTTTGGTAACTCTCCGGTTTTCAGACTTTCATTAAAAATTATTTGTAATGGGAAAGTTAACGAATCGTACAGTTTGTTAATTAGGATAGACGGAAAGTTATCGGGTCCTTTAGAATATTTTGATGGAGCTTTTTTCAGATATTTTCTCAAAATTTCATCATCAACGTACACATCTGCAAGTATATTGTCAGTGAAACTAGTGCACTGAGGCACACGACCATCATCAACTGTAAAAACTGATGCAAAGGTTTCGTTAAGCACAGTTGCTTTTTCCTGATCCGAGGTAATTGTTACTGAACTTTTCACCAAAGAAGGTATACGTCCCTTGGATGTCAATTTGTTTTTGACATAACTATAGAACAGATTTAAGTTTTTGCTATGCAAAATTTTTTCTTCGACAGAGTGCCTGTGCATGCGGAGACTTTTTCTAGCCGTACTAGTAGCGTGCTTGTATGCAAGAAAGTCAGAGGGCTTATTAGTTGTTTTGAAACGATGCCATTTGATTTTCTTGTTGCGAATTTGTTTCAAGATTGAGCGTGGTAAATTCTTTTTTTGACGTGGACGAAATTTTGGCACATATTTTTCAATAGAAATTGTTAAAATATCAGCAAAAGTGCTCCATAATTCATTTACTGAATTACAACTTGAGAAAAGAGTAGGCCAGTCAATGGTACTCAGGAAAAAGTCCATACCGTCAAAATCGGCTTCTTTGAAATTATATTTAAAAGAATTGTTTGTGTCACATTGTTTACTACAGGCATCAAAAGAGAAAGAAATTTTTGAATGATCACTAGTGGAGAAAGGTTCTAGAACGTATACGTGTCCCAGGTAGGGATCTGAACAGAAAAATAAATCTAGGATATTTTGACCTCGAGTAGGTACAAGAACACGATTTTTTAAACCAACACTACAAACAGTTGATAAAAACTTTTGGGCCAAAGTTCCCGAAGCAGTCTCTCGATTCCAGTTTATAGTATTAAAATTAAAGTCACCCATCAGGAAAATATCAAATGAAACAACGCATGTGTCGACAATAATCCTAAACAGTTCAAGAGTGTGTTCGTAACTAGCTGAGGGGGATCTGTAAACGAGACCAACCCTAAACTTATTCGAAAAAATCACTACATCCACAAATATATATTCAATTAAACCAAACGAGTCTTTTCGGACAATTTGAATATCAAACTCATTAGACAGTAAAAGGGCAACGCCCCCATGTATTCCAGTAATTCTATCCATTCTGACTAAATTATAAAAATTTAGTTCAGGAAAAACACAATCGTCATAATCACTATTAAGCCATGTTTCACTAATAGCGATAACAGCTGGTCGAGAAGACAAGATTTCGCCTGAGAGGTCAACCAACTTGTTGGTTATACACTGGCTATTAAAATATAGTATACGCAGGGGGGGGGGGAAATTCAAACGCATATTTTTTCAATGTAATATGTTTCGGGATGCGTTAGTTTTATTTTCTCACTTTCCAAGCAAAAAACGTAGATTTCTGCTTTTCGAAAAAATTCAAAATTTGTCGAAAATCATCATTTTTTGACATTCAGGGGCTAGTATTTTCCAAAATTTTCACCGATACAGTCGATATCAGTCTGAAGTTATCATCATACGACTTTAATAATATATTTATTCAGCTTTGTTTCCAAAATATTCTGCTCATTTATACCAAAAAATGTTATTTTTTAAAACTTATTTATAATAGGCGAACTATGCATCGTTAAACTGAGCTCACATATCAATTGTTATTGTTTCTTTTTGCATAGACAATAAATTAACTACATTTTCCGACACAAAATAGCATTTTTAGTTAAAAGGAGCAATTTTTAATAATAAAAACCAAAAAACAACAAAACGCAGGCCAGACAGCGGAAGCAATTCCAAAAGGAGAGATCAAAAAATATCAAAACAACAAACAAGCCCCAACCCACACAAGCCAGCCAAGCACAAGCCCAGCCAAGCCAAGCACAAGCCCAGCCAAGCCAAGCACAAGCCAAGCCAAGCCAAGCACAAGCCCAGCCAAGCCAAGCCAAAAAAAAAAACCAAAGAAAATCAGAAAACACCCACAAAAAACCCCAACAGCCATATAAAAACTCATAGCCCAATAGAACCAGCGCGAACGTCAACAGCGATCCGAGCTCAAAAAAGTAACTTCAAAGCCAACCATTCGCAAAATTTTTTCAGCATTAGAGCAGAAGTGCCTCAAAGTAGAACAGCAGGTATCATTATTCATATTTTAACAAATCAATTCGCAAAAAATTCAGAAAGTAATTTGACAAAGGATCCAGCAAAGCACACCACAAACCAACCAGCCATCGAAAGAGCCAATTACCCCCCCTGGTTGGGATATAGGGGACTCCGATCATTAGTCAAAAAATGCCGTTTCTCCACATCCACCCTAAGGGTGGATTCACCAAGGTGTTTAAACATGACGTCCACAAATTGCACGAATTTCCATACCAAATATCGCTAATACTAATTGTACACTTCAAAAACCAGGTTGCTCAGAAACAATTGGTTTTTCTTCTGCCGAAAATCTTTAGTCTGAGCAAAAACCATGGTTTTAGAAAAATCTACGAAATTCGTAACGAATCAGGCGATCTTTTCGTAATGAAATTATGTGCAAATCATATAAAAACGTACGTAAAACCATGGTTTTTAAAAACCACTGTGGTGAAATCCACCCTAAGGGTTTTAACACCAATAATTTCAATCTAGATTTTTATTAAAAAGGGCGACAGCTATTTTGGGGGCTAGAGATCAAATTGGGGACTTGGCTGACGATGGGGGTTCTATATTTTTATTAAAAGATGGGGTAGGAAGCGATTCACGGGCAAAAAAAATTTTTCCCCCCCCGCCGAACCTTGACCTGTCTCTTTGAAAGGGGTTCCGGTTCCGGTTCCGGTTCCGGTATTTTTAAGTGGTTCCGGTTCCGTTTCCGGTAGTTTTAGGGTTCCGGTCGATCCCTGCTTTTAGGCTAAATTTAGTCAATTCGGAGACGTATCAGAAATTTTTTCTGGCCGAGCCACAAAAACCGAGACCGGGTACAAACCGAGACTTTAGATATGTAAACGTGAAAGTAACCACGTATTGCTGTTTAGTAAAATTTCTCATAATCATTTACAGTGATTGTAAACTTATCTCTAAACATAATCATAATATTTTGAGCTATCAGGCGTGTAGTTTTGAACTAATTATTAGTTGTTAGATTTAAGTGCTAGAGAATGCAAAATACAAAGTACAGTACTAAATTCGAAAAGCAAAAAGTGTTGGTGAAACTTTTGAGTGTCAAATTTTAATGACGCCATCCGAACATGATTCGACGATTAGTTGAAACAGCAGTTACTGTGCGTTTTCTTGGTGTACTGTAGACTAAAGTCGTCACACTCGTCAGCCACCTTTCGTATCAGCTAAAAGTCCTACTTTGTTTTCCTTTTCTATGTAAATTCAACAGCAGGGTTTAAGCGTTCAGCGTCGTATGTGACTTGGTCCAAAACTAGTCCATATCGTTATCAGGGTGAAGCTACGTGCTCACTACAATTTGCCAACCATATAGCTTATTACACAGTTCTGGTTTATTCACTGCTTCATGTTTTTTTGATGTACTTCAATTAGACATTGAAAATTACTGCAACCTACAACAAACAAAAGAAGCCTACTACCATACAGTCACTTTGCTTGTAAAAACTAAAAATTACCATCGTACTGAAATTAGATTGTTTGAACGCTAACTTAATAACCTAATGTGTCCATAACTTAATAATTGTGTCAAGTATGAGTACGACCATGACGTGCACCTGGGTAACTTTAGGAGCATAGTAGCATACATACTAAACCTATTTTGTCCCTTCGTTTATGATCCTGTAGCTGTAATTGCTTGTAGCTATTAATTGCTTCTATACGATCAGTATAGGTCACAGCAGTCTTGATTTGTTCTGTCCGAGGGGTGGTTAGTCCTTGTCTATCCGGTCTGCCCCAATTTTTGTATTTCTGCCTTCTTTCTTGCCTTGTTACGTTTACTTTCACCAAGGGTACATAAGAGGGAAGAGTATGACACTCTTCCCTATTCCTAGCTAATCGGGCCGGACGATGCTCCGGCCGAAACAGCCCTTTTACGCCTTGATTTCAGGGGGGGGGGACCCCCCCCCTCCCAATCCACGACATGTCTCTGATTTCAGGGGGGGGACCCCTCCTCAAAACCGGGAAGCGTCTCTTTTTCAGGGGGGTACCCCCCTCCGTTTCAGCAGACTGCCAGCTCGAAATCTCGGTGGTGTCTTGATTTCAGGGGCCGACCCCCTGGTTTCAGCACACTGCCACGGTGATGTCTCGACTTCAGGGGGACCCCCCTCGTTTCAGCACGTTACCAGCTCATCATAGAATTCATGCTGGCAGCGCGCCGAAACCAGGGGACCCCCTGAAACCAAGTACACGACCGATTTCCGAGCTGGCAGTCTGCCAAAACGAGGGGGGGTAAAACCCCCTGAAATCAAGACACTTCCCGGTTTTGAGGGGGGGGTCCCCCCCCTAAAATCAAGACATGTCATGATTCGAGGATCCCCCACAGCGAAGGCCATTTCGGCCGGCAGCCGCCGAAGCAGGAAGGAAGAGGCAACCCCCATAGACCGCCACAACAAAAACCCTGTTTAAGCTCACCGCTTAACCCGCTTAACTTCACATGAGAACCAGTAACCACACATTGCTCACATAATTTTTGTACGGTAGAAATAGAAGTTGTTGTAAAATTGATAATTGAAAACTAAAAAAGGTAAAAATATACTGCATACTCATTGTTTGACTTTTATTACCTAGTTCAAGTCTAAACGTAGCCGTATCGGATACAAAACTTAAACTATGTAATAAACTGTTTTGAAAGCAACAATACAACTATATTTTACAAGTACATTATAACGGTATTTTAATAGAAGAACAAAACAATCAGAACACAAAAAATTGGAAACAGAAAGATTGCTTACTCATACGTACTCCGCACTCAACAATGCTGCGAAAAGTTTCACATGTTATCAGGGTGCTGTTGTAGGCATATGCGAATAGTAAATGAGACACTTGAAACAAAAACAATTGTTTTTGCTAAAATTTTGAAATTGATCAAACATAAAACATTGGCTGTATGTCTACTGAGAATGATGTAAAAAAGTTTAGTCTTCTTGTTATGACGGACAGCTGAAATGGATACATAAATAATTATTAAATAATATTATTAATATATCATTGCACTGTTTAAAAAGTATCTGATGAAAACTGAAGTTACAGTGTTCTGGTGAATTGCTTAGTATGTATAACTCTAGCAGAGGTATTGGGACATGCGTCAGGCGAATATTTTACGAATAAGGTATATTGGTGTCGTGACTGCTCAGCTATGGGAATTATCGGGCAAGTAGCCCTGAATAGGGCTGTTGGGATAAGTTACGTCAATTTTTGTTAACTAGAAGACAAGAGAAACACAACCGTCATCTTAACCGTTTGTATGACATCAGGTCAGGGGTGAACATTGCAAAACTACTGAAACGGCTGAAATAAGCACATATTGTGTCGGTAAGCTTCGCTGTTGAAAGCATGTTTACAAACCTGCAGACATCACAAGCCCTAGCTGTAGTAGAGTGGAGACTAGAGAGAGACAACACCGTTAGATGCGACATGAGCGATGACACAACAAGTGCTAGCTGATGGTCTTGACCGATTCGATCATTGAAGTGACCAGCGGCGCACCTAAAGATTTACCTAATGAAACATGAAATAGTTTCAGAATTTTTGTTAGTGAAAGTAAACGTAACAAGGCAAGAAAGAAGGCAGAAATACAAAATTGGGGCAGACCGGATAGACAAGGAGTAACCACACCTCGGACAGAACAAATCAAGACTGCTGTGACCTATATACTGATCGTATAGAAGCAATTAATAGCTACAAACAATTACAGCTACAGGATCATAAACGAAGGGACAAAATAGGTTTAGTATGTATGCTACTATGCTCCTAAAGTTATGTAGGTGCACGTCATGGTCGTACTCATACTTGACACAATTATTAAGTTATGGACACATTAGGTTATTAAGTTAGCGTTCAAACAATCTAATTTCAGTACGATGGTAATTTTTAGTTTTTACAAGCAAAGTGACTGTATGGTAGTAGGCTTTTTTTGTTTGTTGTCGTCAGTAGTTTTCAATGTCTAATTGAAGTACATCAAAAAAACATGAAGCAGTGAATAAACCAGAACTGTGTAATAAGCTATATGGTTGGCAAATTGTAGTGAGCACGTAGCTTCACCCTGATAACGATCTGGACTAGTTTTGGACCAAGTCACATACGACGCTGAACGCTTAAACCCTGCTGTTGAATTTACATAGAAAAGGAAAAAGAAGTAGGACTTTTAGCTGATACGAAAGGTGGCTGACGAGTGTGACGACTTTAGTCTACAGTACACCAAGAAAACGCACAGTAACTGCTGTTTCAACTACTCGTCGAATCATGTTCGGATGGCGTCATTAAAATTTGACACTCAAAAAATTCACAACACTTTTTCTTTTCGAATTTAGTACTGTACTTTGTATTTTGCATTCTCTAGCACTTAAATCTAACAACTAATAATTAGTTCAAAACTACACGCCTGATAGCTCAAAATATTATGATTATGTGAAGAGATAAGTTTACAATCACTGTAAATGATTATGAGAAATTTTACTAAACTGACATAATACTTTTTAACATTGTAGAATCAACATTCAACGTACATATGAAACTTTTGTACTGATATGACTATATCAACTGGTAACTAACTTCCGTCAATTAGTCACCCGAACAGTATTGACAAACACGTCTTACCTATGGTGCGCATGAACTTCAACTCAGGCTATATCTAGCTGGTTTTCTTGTCTCAAAAGTCCAGGCTAAAGTTAGTCTTCTTTTATGCATCAAATAGACGATGGTGAAGTTGAAATTAGCCTACTATTGTTATTGAGTAAACAAGAATAAACTTTTTCATAACCCATAAGCATTGTATTGTATCGCGTACGTCAAGAAAATGTTTACAACTATCATTCTTCTTTAGATGTTGTGCCAATAGATCACTTATTGCACCAGAAAGGTTGGCATTATGTTCTAAGCGCAAACTCGACTGGAAACTCTACATAGTATAGGAGGAAAAACAGCAACAAAAAACATAAAAAACAAACAACAAAAACATAGAGCCGACTCTAACCTCACAATGTAACTACTTCTCACTCAGCAGAAGAGCTTTACATTACATGCCATTAGACACTGTTGAGGTAGTCTCATTGCGTGATGTTTGTCAATTCAGGTGTTTGATCGAACACGTTTATTATGACTTATTTTTATTCTTTGCAATAACATAACCAGTTTGATGTAGCCAATTAATTCAGGAAAGTTACTCCTCTTCAAAACTGATTTTTCAAAAAATTTTTGAAACTATGTAAAATTTTTGATTTTAAGCACGCAATATACCGAATTAAGAAAAATGACACATTGGGTGGAATTCTAGAAGGGTGATTAGCGAGTGACTAACTTAATCAGTCGCTAAACGTTCTTTCATTACGTTTTGTCATTACGAATTCTACACACTGAATGCCCGCTTCCCACTGCAGGTTTAAGATTTAAGGTTTAAGGTTTAAGGTTTAAGGTTTAACGTAGAACAAGAGATGAGCATATTGCACATTCCCACTGCGTAGGTTTAAGGTTTAAGGTTTAAATTTTAACGCAGTTGAAAAATTTCAACTTTTTGGTTTAAGGTTTAAGGATTCAGCCAATCAGCTGCGACTTGTAGGCGGAGCTTCTGCATTTAACCAATCAGTAGGTATGCATCATCGCGTAAACAGCAGTGCCGGTCACCGTGTGAAATGTTTTCAAACTCCACATTGTTTGGGCTAGTCCTCTCACTGCGACGCGCACTGTATTAGGATTTTTTGGCGTAGGGGGCATCAATACGAATTCTGTTGGAAAAGTGCTCAGCATACCGGCAAGTGCACTAATGCAATACGTATGTACATATGTATATTTGAATACCGAATTTATATATTTATATACACAGATTAAATGTACTTGAAGATTTGTACTCAAAATAGATCAAACATTGGCTGTTGGAACGTGTTAGCTTGCTTGACACCCCCTATGAACAGTTTTAAATTCAAATTTGTCATTTTGCCGCATAAATATACACTTTTGGCGGGCAAGCGTTCTATTGGCTGAAATTATAGCTGCGCCCACCAACATTCGTTCGCTAAACCTTAAACCCGCAGTGTGAATAAAACGCTAAACCTTAAACCTTAAACCATAAACCTTAAACCTTAAACCTTCAACCTTAAACCATAAAGCTTAAACCTTAAACCTTAAACCTTAAACCGCAGTGGGAAGCGGGCAGAGAATAGACTTGCCTGATGTCATTGTGCACGCGCGTTATAATTCTTTTAATTATATACTGACTAACTTAATCACCCTTCTAGAATTCCACCCATTAAATTTTTTGTCTAGATGTGAAAGACGTAAAAAGTGTCGGCATGAAACATTGTCGGTTTCATGCATGTCTTGGATCAAGTTAACTGCGATTAGCTACCAAATGGTTCACTTAAAGGCAAAATATTTTAAAATTGTACATTTTTCATACATTATATACATACCTATTACCTATGTATCGCACACATTTTTACTCAAACATCACGACATTGTTTCAATTTTACAGGGCATTTGCATTATATTAAACTTCAACCATTCACTGATATACTGTGAGTTTATGTTACTTATAGTAGTCATAAAACTTCCTGTTGCTATTCTTTTTTGATGCAAACAGACGACAGCTAAAGTCCTTGAAGCAGCCACCTAAAAATACAGTCACTTTCTATTCAGATATAAATATGACCGGCAGGCACAATTAAATTAATTTAGCAGAAGTTTCACTCCTAGTTAAAACATTACAAAAATACTTCGAAACAATTGCTATATGTGAAAAATTTTATGTATGAAGATAACTTTAATGATATCGTTATAATTATAGGTATTATAGGAAAATAATTTTAACATATTGATTTTTCTTAAATTAATTTTCGGGCCAAGTTTGCATGATGTGAATATAACTTCTATTCTATAACTTCTAGCAGGCATCGTACCGCATTTATGAATGCTTCGTACACGCTATATATAACACGTAAATGGAATATGCTGCCTGAATCGATAGCAAAAGGAACGCGAGCGAATTTATTGAAACATTTACGCAACTCACCCATCCAAGACTAATTAAAAAAATATTGTTTTTTTAATGTCGTAGTTATGTAAACGAGTTTATTTAACTCATATAGCTTTCGACTTTAATCAATAAATTAAATTAAATTAAACTTCTGAATTCTGAGTGTCAATTAGTGTCACTTACTAACTTTGAAGCAGAAATGGCCTAAAAATTGTTCTGTTGGCTGTCGGGGTGTTTGACAGAGTACCAGTAGCCAGCTGAACTAAGTATATTGCACTATTTACCTCTGTGAGTTAAAATCGCTTAACATTAATTTATATTTTTTCATTACAGTTCAATTTTTGAACGTTCTGCCATTAAAACATACTTGGAGAACAACAGAGGTCCTCGACGGCACAGAAGCCATACCGACGACAAGGTTGTCCAGTATTGATGCAGAAATCGTTCGAGTGCGTCTCGGCCCGACATAGTTTCAGATCGTCCGATATTTTGCTAAGAACGCAGCCAAACTCAGGTCCACAACAGACATCCGGACCATAACACTGACCGGATAGGTTAGGACCACAACGTGGACACTAAAAACATTACAATTAATTTAAGAAAACGGCGATGTCTTCAACTTTGGTCCATTTAAATAATGCTAAAATGAGCCAAAAGTTTTCAATTATGAATTTGAGGCTTTGATTCGTCAGTTAGGTAAATAGGTTTTTTGAAAAATTAAAATTTTAACTTAAATAGCTATAAAATAGGTCTGCGAAAAAATTGTAACTACATATGTATATACAGTATATTCGGCTTGTTAATTAATTATATAAAAAATAGTAGAATTCAGTTCAGTTAAACATTTTCCAAAAAATTGTTCAATGCCAGAAATCGACTTATGCAAGCCAAGTGAAGGCCGCGATGTAGTGTTAATTATCAGATCACATGACTGCGAAAGATTAAATCAGTTTACCTACATCAAGTAAGGGTTGTAGCATGGCTGCGAGTGCACTCAGATATTTGTATGCACGATGCGCTGGAAAGCTCCGAGTGCAAAGCACGAGTGCGCGCAGCGCACGAGTGCTTTGCACGAGGGCTTTCCAAGCAGAGTTGCATACTAATATCTGAGTGTCAGTGCTAGCCATGCTACAACAGACTTGTCACATGGCCTTAACACAGGTGAAAAACAAAATATATTGGTAGCGGTAGGATTCGAACCCACGCACAACTGACTTCTAGTTTCAAAGTCAGCGCCTTAGACCACTCGGCTACGCTACCTTGGATGGCAAATGTTTAAATGACAACATTGAGTTAGAGAGTTAGAAGTTATTAAACAGAATAATAATAAATGACATTATTATTGAGACGGAACAAGGTGTTTATAAACAAGCCTAGGTATGTAACTAAAAGGAGACTACGACAGCCCTTCACACTGTACGCACTTTCATTTTATCACAACTTTGGTTATAATTAACTGGTTCTGAAGCAGCCGTGGACGAGTGGATACGATGGACGACTACGGACCTTGATGATGTGCTGCTCGATGGTTCGATTCTTTCCGATCTTTTTAAGGTTCTTTCTTACTTCTAGCAAGCGTGCGACAAATCTTTGAGTGCACGCTGCGTCGAATTCGCCTATGCTTACCGTGTGTTCAGAGAGTGCCATAAATCTCTGACTGCACTCTTGGAGTTAAGAGATTACAGGAGCCGCACATATCAGAGATTTGTAGCATGCCTAATTACGTAGAGGCCATGTGA